>PVKH010001202.1:0-31634 GCA_004027955.1 Chaetophractus vellerosus | reverse complement strand
CTTCTTATAGTTCTTGTTCTACTGTTCATTGTACTTTAAAAAACAAAACAAAACAAAAAAACTTTCTCCTGGTTATTACTTTTTGCTTGATTTTGAGGAAAGGTGTCTTAAGGAATGATTTTCCAATGAGTTGGGATTTTTTCCTAAGGTGATTTTAGCCAAAAGTAGATATACTGATATTAAAACAATGCTATAGGGCTTAATTTTGTGGAGTAACTATTCAGCACCAGAGTATATTTGGAATAAAAGTTGTCCCTCAAGTGTATAAATTAGTCCTGAAAAAGGCCTTCAGGAATTGAATTTTTTCAAGTATATGGCTGTTTGGTTGTAGAATATTGTCAAATGTCATTATTAAAGAAGATTAAGAGACCTGGGTTAGAGTCCCGATTTCATTATTGTCACTTGGTCTTAGCTTCTGATGTCCCATATCTGTACAATTTTATCACTGGAAAGAACTAGTGATCATCTGTTCGAAGCCTTTATAATTTCATGAATAAGGAAACAAAGGAACAAAGGTAAAGTGACTTGCCCAGTAGTTTATAGCTAGTAAATTGTGCAATCAGAATTAAAACCTGAGTCTTGACCAGTTCCCTCAATGGGGAAAGTCATGAGATTCTGCATTTATAAAGGTAACTCAGTAAAGTGTTTAATTTTTTAAGTGGTTTAACTCTTCCAGTGCGTTCTATGTGTAGTTTCATTGCCCCTGAACATGGTTGTTTTGATTAAATTGGTGGTGCCCCATTATTTTATAGATGAATAAGTTGGGGATTTTCCAGGGTAGAGGGAGACTGTCACTCTGACTCTAGTTTTAATTCTTAGCCTGCTAAGCTATATTTCCTTACTTTGGAAAGTCTTTGTTTCTTTCCAAGATAACTACTCAGGAGGAGGAATTCTTTGCCAATCCAGATGCCTGTCAAAATCTTCCTATACAACTTACCTATTCTGAATTTCCATTGAAGTCTTGTATCTAAATTCCAGTTGTATCTTTCAAGTTACTACTTAAGGTCAAGTGACTGACTGGAGCCTCTGAGGATTATGTTTTTCTTTTTATAGGTGTCATGAACATGTTTGATGTTCTAGTTCAAATATCTCATCACTCCATGCCATAGATGGCTGAAGCATGTGTTTTGCCTTAGATATACTGACAAGAAACAACTGAAATTTGGGTATTTGGCAGCTAGCTTCAGTCAGCCCTTGATTTAGTTTCAGTTGACCTGTGCCTTCCTGGAAGGACTAAGAAAGCATCAGGCCAGCATTGGTTTAGTCTTTTTAGAATTGCTTGAGAAGAGAGAGCCTTATTATACTGTTGATCTTATTTAAGGAATTTTGAAAAAGTCCTTCTATCCAAAGAACTAAAAATCAGAAACTGCTGAGAAGAGTGAAGAATATCTGTGATATTAATCAGGAGAACATATTGTCTGGGTTAGTTCCTATGGCAAAACAGGTGAGACTGGAGATGAAGATAATCTGTGGTCTTATATCATCCACTATTTTAATAACTTCCCTATAGATCTTTACTGTTGTCGAGGCCCTGAGAATCTGTTTTTAGTGTCCCCCATAGTTGTATTTGAGGAGCTATTGTTTTTTGACATTTCACTAATTCCATACTTTGCTATTGAGAATTTCCTCCTGAATCATACAAGTCATCAGAATATGGCTTTTTAAATAAATAAATGTGCAGAAATAGCCAGAAATAGCAGGGGAAACAGATTGAACGGTGAATAATTTTCTTGTTTTTCTGTTTCATTATTATTATTATTGAAATAATGAAAACACTAATAATGATTGAAGTGATGAATGCACAACTATGTGATTATATCAAATACCATTGATTGTACACTTTGGATGATTTGTACGCTTAAAAAAAAAAGAATATGGCTCTTATAAGAGGCCTTCCATCCGCTCATAATTTTCATAATATTACACAGTAGATCATAGGAAATTTGGAAAATAAAGAGATATTTAAGGGGAAAAAACCTCTTGTAATCCCACCTACCCAGGATGGCCATTGTTAACATTTGGAACATATTTTATCCTTTTTGTATGCATATGTACATATTTTTAAAATAAAATTGGAATTGGGCTATCTTTTCTGTTTTATAAACCTTTTTTTACTAAATTAACATTTTTTCACATGTTATTAAATATGCTTCTAAAGCAGCGTTGGTGTATTGACATTTTGGGTCAGATAATTCTTTGTTGAAGGTCTGTCCTATGCATTGCAGGAAGTTTTGCAGCATTCCTGGCTTCTACCAAGTATATAGCATCCTCTCAGTTATGACAACCAAAAATGTCTCCAGACGTTGTCAAATGCTTCCTGAAAGGGGCAAAATCACTGATTTAGTACCACTGTACCATACCAACAATTTTCAAGAAATTCATTACACTCTTCAAAATTGAGGACCTCAAAGAACTTTTGTTTATGTGAGTCATATCTATCAATTTTTATATTAGAATTTATCCCCCCCACCATGGGTCCCTTGCCTGTTTGTTCGTTATCTCTACTTATCTTCTTTAGGAGGCACTGGGAACTGAACCTGGGACCTCCCGTGTGGGAAGCCGGTGCTCAACTGCTTGAGCCACATCCGCTCCCTACATTAGAATTTAAAACTGAGAAAGTTTAAAAATTCATTTATTTTTAGAATAAAATAATAAACTATAGTACCATAACATTTTAATGAAAAATAACTACATTTTACAAAAATAAAAAGAAATAAAAGAGTGGTAGTGTTACATTTTCTCTTTAATGTCTATCTTAATAGAAGACAATTGGAATCACAGATCTGCTTCTCATTTAATCTGGTATGAAATCCATTGTGATATATTGGTTTAGCTGAAGTATATGAAGAAACTTCAGCCTTACACAGATTTGTAGTTAAAAAAGGGAAGAGTATTTTAATGCCTTATTAGATAACACTGGATATTCTCCTTTGATACTATTTCAAAACTTGACAAGTAGAAGTTTCTTAAAAATTAGTTGCAATGTAGAATCTGAAATCATATCAAAGAACTTTTCATAGTGTGTTAACATTGAAATCCATTAGTTGGTATTGAACTTTAAGTGGATTCTTTTCCCCTGTGCATTGTTTTGAGCCACATCTATTCTTCCCCCACCCCCCCTTTTTCTTTTTAAGGCACTGGGGGCTGGGGACTGAACCCGGGACCTATTACATGGGAAGCTGGTGCCACATCGGTTTCCCTGAGTTGGTTTTTTCATTTATTTTGCTTTATTTTTTATTTTTTATTTTTTTGTTACATATCCCCCCCCCTTTCTGCTTGTTCTTGCTGTGTTCATTTTTGCGTTCTTCTGTGTCTGCTTTGTCTCCCCCGTTGCGGCGACGCGCTGAGTCAGCTTACCGCGCAGGCGGCTTGCCCGGCTCCCGGGCGGCTCTGCTCTGTTCGTGGGCGACTTGCCCTGCCTGTGGCGGCTTTGCCCTGCCCTGGTGGCTTTTTGCCCTGCCCTGATGGCTTTTTGCCCTGCCCACGGCAGCTCTGCCCCGCCCATGGCGGCTTGCCTCTCAAGGCGGTCTGCCTGCTTGGAGAGGTCCCCGGGAACCGAACCCGGGGCCTCCCATGTGGTGAGCCGGTGCCCTATCCACTGGGCTACAGCTGGCCCCTGTTGTTTATTTTTGTATTTTCAGGGAACCAAACTCGGGATCTCCCGTGTGGGAGGTGGGTGCTCAAGCACTTGAGCCACATCCTCTTCCACCTTATTCATTTTTTAGAACATATCTGCCAAATATCCAAGTATGAATAACTGTAGCTTATCTGTCAGCCATTGTTTCAAGTAAAAATGATTGTTGCATTGGAAAAGCATCCAGTTCAGCTTTCTGCACAAACTATCACACAGGGCTTTTTCACAAAATAACCACTGTTCTTCATCGTGTGATAGAAGTGCTGTATGTAGTCTTTCCTTTTCATTGCATAGAGTATTAGAAAGGTATGTACTCTGGTCAAAATTTGGTAAAATTAATTTTTACTGCTTTATCAGGGACATTCTTTAGTGAAACTAGCATTTGTTTTTTTACTGCAAGTATGTGGCAGGGAAGGATGTGATGATGACTGGTAGAGTTTCTTGATTAGTGTTAGGGCACCAGTAGTTTTACCTACCATTGCTTTTGCACTATCATTGAAACTGTTAACACAGTGAAAGGGACAAATAACATTTTAGTGTTACTATGAAATTAAGTTTTGACTTTGTAGACCTACTGGGGTCTACGGAACACACTTTGGGAGCTGCTGTTCTAAAACCCACTATAATGGCAGCATTGTATCCTGTCAAATGGCTACATCAGAATTTAACCAATCCCCTCTTGTTCTATTTATTTTTTGCTTTTATCACAATCCTTGTATCCTAAATATTTGTGAAATTTCATTTTTCCCTTAGAATAAAATCCTATAAGTGGAATTCTGGGTCAAAGGGTATGAATATTTTTTATATTTTAAAAGTATTTTTTTATATATATTATCAACTTGTCCTCCAGAATGGGTAACTTATTTACTCCTGTACCAGTTTAATTTGAGAATTCATTGTGGCTATTGTTGGACATTATTTTTATCTTTGCCAAATAAGTATTAAAAATTTATTATTACGTTCTCATATAACTGGCCATGATTACTAGTGAAGTTAAATATTTTTATCTTAAATTTTTACCATTTTGTAGTCTTTTTTTAGGCTGATTACCTTAATAGGTTTCAACTTTCTTAAGAGTCACATACCGGGGAGCAGATGTAGCTCAAGTGGTTGAATGCCTGCTTCCCATGTATGAGGTCTCAGGTTTGATTCCTGGTACCTCCTAAAAAAAAAAGTCACATACTCCTAATGCCAACTGAGATGATTCCCTGGTTAACCTGATTGCATTTGGGTGTGTAGTAAATCTTAGCCTTAGCTTTAGGGGCTCTCTCTTAAGCAGGCAATAAAGATGCCTGGTAAACTATTCTCTAGATTTCAGACATTTGAACTGTACCTTTTTGACTTGTCATATTCAAGGTATATCACTTATGGTATTAATATCATTTTCTAAGTTGGCTCCCATTTTTCCTACTTGTTTGAGAGAGTCGATGTAGCTCAGTGGTTGAACAGCAGCTTTCCACATACAAGGTCCTAGGTTCAATCCCCAGCCCTGGCACCTCAAAACAAACAAACAAAAACATTGTTTGAAAGGAAACTTTATATTACCATGATGCCTATGAAATCATGGGTTTTATGTGTTTGTTTTTTCCTAATATACCTTAAAAATATAATTATTAAGATCAATTCTCTGTCATCTAAAACCATCCAGTGGCCTATACATGGCACACTTTAGGAAGAGCAAGGGCTTTGGAATCAGAATCCCACTCTGCCTGTCATTGGTGGTATACTTTTAGGTAAATTCACTTCTTTGTGCTTTGGTTTCCTCATTAGAAAAATGGAGACGTTGGAAATTATCTCATGTGTGTCTTGAAACTCTATTCTGTGACTGTGGTATAAGATATTTATGGATTTCTTTCTCTATTTCTGCTCAAGAATTGGAGACATTGTCTAGTGGTTGGTGTGCTGGATTAGTATTTTAAAATCCCAGCTCTGTTACACTCAACTGCTGCTAGTCGTCTGATTTTGGAGAAGCCACTTTATTTCACAGGGTGCTAGTTGCTTTATTTTTTTCTTTTTTCTTTTCCTTTTTCTTTTTCTTTCTAGTTGCTTTAATACTTGCTTCCCATTTTTTTTGTGTAAAGTGCTACAAGCTAGGAGCCAAGGCTTCCATCACTGAGGTAAGCCAATGCCTCACTTTTCACATCTTTCAAATGGAGGTAATAGTTCTCCTCTACTTTTACCTAATTGGAGATATGGAAAAATGAGATAATTGGTAGATAAATGGACTAGGCTTTCAGGAGAGTGTACTAGGTAAAGATAGGGTGTCAGCAGAAGTTCAAGCCTGTAGATGTTATCCTTCCTGTGGCTATTTCTCTAATGAAGGAAAAAATCAGTTATGATACCACCTCTACTTATCTCTCCATTCCTGTCTGTGCTTGTCATTAGATTTTTTTCTTTTCTTGATTTGGGTAGTGCCATTAAACCCCAACTTCGTGACCTTGGGCAAATCACCCAACCTTAACTTATCCATGGGCCAAATGCAACCTGCACTTAACCTGCCTTCAGCCTGCAAAAATTAGGTTGCTGACTTCTTTTGAAAAATTGGGAAATCTGGCAAATTTGAGCCTTCATTCCTCTATGGCAATAACTGACTGGAGGTGAGTTAATGGATTGTCCTTTTAAAAAGGGTTATATATTTTCCAGTCTGCCATTTAATCTGATAGGTTTAACTCATTTGCTTTGCTGCCTGGCCCGTTTTATGCAAGAGAAGCTGGATTGCATTGTGGTAAGGAGCCAGATTACTTAGATTCACACCCAACTTGGACACTTGATAGCTGTGTACCTTCTGTTTATTTATTTAGCTTTTCTGTTGTTGCCTTTTCTGCATGATAAGGATAACAACAATACCTACAGCATAGTGTTGTTATGAGGATTAGAAGAGCTACTCCATGGAAAGCCTTTAGGATAGTCTCTGGCCTGGAGTAAACTCAGCTGATGGTAACTATTGTTGAGTTCATATAATAATTAACTAACATTTATTTAGCTTTTACTATGTACCAGATAGTGGGCTAAGTCCTTTACACAGATCTATTTCATTAATCTTAACAACAATACCATGAAATACGTACAATTATTTTCTCAGTTTTACAGATGGGAGGACTGCAATTTAGAGAGGTTGAGTTACCTGCCCAAAGGCACATAGCTAATAAGAGGTAGCGACATTGACATTGAGAGTAGAGCCTAGGCGGCCTGTCTCCCGAGCCGGTACTTTTGACTGCTATATTGTCCTGCCCCATGTTACATCCCCTTAAAATTCTATAGGTCTAATTTCAGAAGTGGCAGTCTTGGGCAAATAGAGACTAGTGCTCTTAACTTTTTTTTTTTTGGGCAAGTGATCTGAGGAGAGAATGCATATAAAAAATCTCCCAAATTTATAGATGACAATGGGTCTTCCAGGTAGTGAAATGCCAAGTCAATGGGGAAAAACTGCAGACAGCTCTTTTTGTCTGGGCATTGTGGACTGAAAAGCGGTAAGGGAATTTCAAAGTAGGTAAGTGTAAAGTAATACATAAAGAAAAACAACTCAGACTGCTTGTGGAATCATGTGTTCTGAGATATTAAATAAGGACCTGAGAGTCATTTTAGACTGTTTTTTAAAGGTCAAAAAGGCCAGCAAGGGGGCTGGCTGTAGCCCAGTTGGTAGGGCGCCGGTTTAACACATGGGAGGCCCCGGGTTCAGTTCCCGGGGCCTCCTTGAGTGGGCAGACCACCTTGAGAAGGCAAGCCGCCATGGCAGGGCAAAGCCACCACGGACGACAGGGCAAGCCACCACAGGCAGGACAAGCCCCCATGGGGAGAACAAGCCGCCCGCGGGGAGGACAAGCCGCCTGCGAGCAGGACAAGCCGCTCGCGAGCAGGCAAGGCCCCCGGTGAGCTGACTCAGCGGGTCGCTGCAACGGGGGGCGGGGAGGAGACAAGCAGACACAGAAGAACACAAAAAAATCAACACAGCAAGAACAAGCAGAAAGGGGGGGATCTATAATAATAAAAAAAAATGTATCATGTAATCCATTCTCCTATGCTACCTAAAATAAGAGTTTCAAAGATTAGGACAAATTCAAGGATGACACTTAAGAAACTAGCACATTTTGAGGGATGTTCATACCTAATATATGATACATTGTGCTAAATACTTTACATATAAACTGTAATATCTTGCTTAATCCACACAATCAACCTGGGATGTACTTGGTAGTTTCTTGAGTTTATAATCGTAAAATTGAGGTAAGAGAAGTAGAATAACTCGCCCTAGAAGACATGGATGGTAAAACCAGGATTTTAATCTCGGTACTTTTATTCCAGAGTTTATACTTCCTGTACCCTTCTATAGCACCACCTCTGCTGCCTATCAGAAATGAAACCTGAAACCCAAAACTCTGGATCTAATCTCACTCTGCCAAGTTTTTCTTTTTTAAAAAAATAATGTTTTGCCTAGTTAATACAAAATTCAAAACGTGTAAAATAGCCTACAAAGAAAAATAAGCCCCCTTTAATCATCCTCTTGTCCCGAGTCCCCTTATCAGAGACGATTCTGTTACCAGTTTCTTATATATTTTATTAGATTCTACCATTCTGTATGTATGTGTGTGTATCAGCATATATATGTGTGTATATATATATACATATACATATATTATACAAATGATAGCATGTGATACTGTGTAGTTGTTTTTTTTTCCTTAACATAACACTTTATATCTTGGAGACTGTTCTATGTTGGTTACAGACAGAGCCACCTCTTGCCTTTTTGAGGCGGAGGGGTATATAGTACATAGTATATAGATGAACAGTTATTTTAACCAGATCTCTGTTTGGTAGACATTTAAATGTTGTGCTGCTGGAGCATTTGAGCCAAAGTTTCAGAATGCTCTCTGAGTGCCATCCCGTGTATGGCTAACTGTCTGAGGAAGCCCAAAGCAAATCCTTTACTCTGTGCCTCAGCTTTTCTGGGTTATAAAATAAGAATGCTAAATAATTACCCTCCTTACAGTGTCCTGTGAGGGCCTTCATAGTTTCTGCTTATAGCTCAGGACCCTTTGGGAAAAGTTACTCTTAAATATACAGGTTTTCTGTAACTGCAAAGTTGCTGCCACAATGTGGTTATAGTGTATTAAAGGATGAGTTGGTGATTTTAGTGCAGAAATAAATGAACCCAAAATAATCAGAATGAGAGTAGCTGTGTTCTCTTTGGGGCTTTCGGATAAATTGAGCTAAATAATTGCTTGTGAGGAAAACAGGCTTAGAAGGCTTTGTTGCTACTTGTCTCTTGCCTGGTGCCAAGCAGCAGACTTTTGCTTTCCTTAGAGGTTCCTGGGCTCAGCCTGAGATGCCCTGGAGAGGCCTGGCTTCCTGACCTGAGGCCAACCTCAGGAATGCCCAATTGTCAGGCTCATGGAGCTAACATAGCAGATCTTACTCATTCTTCACTTAGGCTGTGCAGTTCAAATAGTCTTCTGTATGCGACTATACAATGAATCTCTGCCCTTTTTAATTGACTATGTGATTCATAGGAGGAGAGCTATGGAGATTTTTTCACAGTCTGAACTGACTTATCCTTGCTTCACAACTCTTCTTTGCTCTGTGGGGTCAGAGGTTTGGGCACAGCTGTTCTGCTCCCTCTGCTGGCCTAAAAGCAGCCCAACAGTTTCAGATAGGGCTTCATGTGTACCCATTGTATATTTTTTGCCAACACATGGTTGAAAAGTGTTATTTTTGCATGAGTCTCTTAATACCTTGACAAAGAAATGTGGGAGGATGTGAGCCTTACATCTTTAGACACTAGCCTTGAGGGCAAAGTAGAAATGGCAGGCCCTACCACAGTGATAATTTCTGCCTCAGTAATTCCAATCTCCCGTGGATTTGGGTTGTCATCATCATGTTAGATACTTAGGACAGTCATTTAAAATGATCCTAAGGCACTCTGCAAATAGTCATGCATTGAAATACTAAGTACTTGACAAAATTAAGTCATCCTATAAATTCCTAGAGCAAACATTAAAGATAATGCTGTTTGGAAAGATTGGGGAAGACCTAAACTGAGAATACTTCTGACTTTGAGAACAAAAGGTATAGATTTTTAAAAATTTTTATTGAGTTTTTAATTTTTTAAAAAAGCTATTCCAATTTATGAGAAGCTCTGCTGCCTGGCATAGGTCTCAATGAATAGATACAGAGAAGTGCCCTCAGTTGTTATATTTCTTTGCCATGAGTATCTCAGCTCACCCTGGAATCATTTTTTTTCTCTTTTTCTGTCATGAACACTAAAAAAGATGTGCAAAACATTTTATTATGGAAAATTTTAAGCAAGCTTAGAAGTAGAATGGTATATTAAGTAATCTAAGTATCTTTTTTTTTTTTAAAAAAAAAAAAGTAGAATGGTATAGTGTACTCATCTATAACAAATACCAACATTTTATTAATCACCACCTCCCCTTTTTTTCTGGAATTTTTAAAAGAAATGCCAGACAGATGCCATTTCACTCGCTGTAGTAAGCATACTACACTGATAAGGACTTTTTTCTTAACGTAACCACAGTGCTATTATTGTACTTAAGAGGAATGATGGTACTTCCTTAATGTAATGAAATATTTAAACATACAGTTAAAGTAGAAAGATACCCACCCAAATTTGATGAAATGGTGATAGTTTGTTAAATTTGCTTCCAATCTATTTTGTTTTTAAGAAATAAAACTTTATGGTACAATTGAAGACCTTTTACTATATATGTGTTTATCCATAAACAATATATGGCATTGTTTTGTTAGTGTATATGTACATATACATTATCTTTCTTTACATAGCCTTCTGAAACTTCCTTTTTTTCACTTGTCATTAAGTTTTCAAGATTTATTCATGTTGATACATGTATTTCTAGTTCATTTTTTTTAAAGATTTATTTTTTATTTATTACATATCCCCCCCCCTTTCTGCTTGCTCTTGCTGTGTGTCCATTCTTGTGTTCCTCTCTGTCTGCTTTGTCTCCCCCCCGCTTTGGCGACGCCCCGAGACCTGTCACCGCGCAGGCGGCTTTGCCCCGCTTGTGGGTGGCTTCTGCTTCCATTCACAGCCAGCTCTGCTTCAGTTCGAGGGTGGCTGGCTGCGCTCGTTCGCGGGCGACCTGCCCTGCCCGTGGCGGCTTTGCCCTGTCCGTGGCAGCCTTTTGCCCTGCCCACAGTGGCTCTGCCCTCCCATGGCGGCTTGCCCTTCTCAAGGCGGTCTGCCCGCTAGGAGAGGTCCCCGGGAACCAAACCTGGGGGCTCTCATGTGGTATACCGGCGCCCTTATCCCCTGGGCTATGCGGCCGGCCCCTGTAGTTCATTTTAACTGCTTTGTAGAATTTTACTGTGTTTAGATTCCATTTGTATTTGTAGTCCAATGAAATTTATCCATGTCTTTATTGATAGATATTTGTATTATCTACAGGTTTTTTTTTTTTTGCTATTATGAACAGTGATGCAGTGAACATTCTTTCACATTTCCTTGTGCCACTTTGTGAGGACACATCTAAATTATAATTTGCATTTCCCAGATTATTATAAGAGTTGAAATCCTCTATAACATCTGCTGGCAATTTGGGTTTCCTCTTCTGTGAATCGTCATATTCTTTGCCTTGTTTTCTATTGGATTTTTTAAAAATTATTTGTAGGAGTTCTTTGTATATTCTAGATATTAAGCCTCTGTAATTTTTGTGCATTGCTAGAATCTTTATAATTGCAGATAATCCTTTCCTGGTCCCTCAGTTTACTCCCATTAAGTTTGCTTCTGTTTTTACTCCTGAGCTCCATTTTACTCTTATCCAGACATTTTTTTTTTGAGCTACGCCACCAAGGCAGAGTCCCTTCAATTGTCCATCAGGTAAATTTGCTTTGTCAGTTATGTTTTTTTGTTGTTGTTTGTTTGTTTGCCTTTATGGCATGCAGTAGAGTGATTAAAAGTGGGGGCTACAGAGTCTTAACTGCTTGCTTTTGAATCTTAGCTCAACCTTACTGGGTGGCCTTGGCACGTTAGTTAACTCTCATACTTGGCTTTATAGTCTATAAAACCCTGTGAGGGTAGAACTATTATCCCCATTTTATTTTTTATGAAAGTGAGGTACAGCGAGATTAGATTAGAAATACGGGTTAAGTAGATAATGTGGCCTCTTTTAATTTCCCACTTTTGATAGAGACATCAGTACAGAGAATTATTTCTCTATTATAAGAAACACAGTAGCAAAAAGTATGAGAAAAAATACCTCATTTTCCCCACTGAAAAAGAGTTCTTGGACATCTTTCCATGATTGCTCTTATAGATCTTATAGATAGATCAGTGATAGAAGGTCCCTGACCTGTGGCCTCAGTGTTGGGGGAAAACAATAGGAGTGGACATGGTAGAGAACTAAAGTACCCAAGGCCTATCTTAATCTAGTAATAGGGTGAAAACCCCTTTGTGTCATTTTTTCATTAAAATAAAATAACAACTCGAATCTTTCTTTTCATGACCTTAACTTGATGTTTAACAATGTAGTAAATTTGTAAGGTAGTATAGAATGAATGAATGAGTGAATGAGTGAATTTAATTATTTACTTATTTATTTGGAAGTACATGGGAAGTAGGCATTCAGCCACTGAGCTACACCTGCTCCCCAGGTGCTATAGAATTTAGATACCATCCCAGGTCAGAGAACTCATAATTAAATTCATAGGCAAATCATAAACATGGAAAAGTGGGCCACATTTAAGGGACCATGAAATACTTTGGGGGAGGTCACAGAACCTGATTAAGACTGACAATAGAGTGGGGAAATGTGTGAAGGAACTCTTCTTTTTAGGGGAGGGAGAATAAATGTGATTTGGTTACTGTGTCTTCTATTAATTTTTTTCATATATAAAAGGAAATATGTTGGGAAACAGATGTGGCTCGATCGATTGGGCTCCCATATACCATATGAGAGGTCCAGGGTTCAATTCCTGGGGCCTTCTGGTGATAGGCAAGCTGGCCTGCATGGTGAGCTGGCCTGCGTGGTGAGCTGGCCCATGTGGAATACTGGCCTGTACAGAGCGTGGGCCTATGCTGGAGAGCTAGCCGGTCCAGGAGTGCTGGCCTGCACAGAGAGGTGGCGGTGCAGCAAGATGATGCAACCAAAAGAGACATGGAGGAGAAACAATAAGAGATGCAGCAGACCAGGGAGCTGAGATGGCACAAGAGATTGAGCGTCTCTCCCACTCCAGAAGGTCCCAGTATCAGTTCCTGGTGCAGCCTAAAGAGAAGACAAGCAGACACAGAAGAACACACAGAGAGCACACGGGGTGGGGGGTGGTGGTAAATAAATAAATAAATCTTAAAAAAATATGTTTATGGCAAAAAGTAAAGCAGTACAAGAAGATATAGAGTAAAAATTAAACATGAACGTATCCCAACAACCTCCTAGAAGTGGTGTCCATTACAAAAAAACTTTTCTAGCCATCTGGAAATGCAAATATAAGCATAAACATGCAAGTGTAAACATATTCATTTAATGTCTACTCTTTGGAGCACTCAGGTGCTAGGGATTCTGCAGTAAACAAAACTGACAAGGTCCCTGCCATCATGAAGCTTTTTAAGAACTTGTTTTACACAAATGGCATGTTGGTACACATACAGTTTTTTTTTAATTATTTTTTTAAGATATTTTATTTCCACCCCCCCACCTCCCCACCCCCATCGTGGTTTGAGCTCCCTTTCTGCTCTCTGTTCATCTTCTTTTCAGGAGGCACTGGGAACCAAACCTGGGACCTCCCAAGTGGGAGGGAGCCACCCAATCACTTGAGCCACCTCTGCTTCCTGCTTTTTGCCTCTCATTGTGTTTCCTTGCTGTGCCTCTTCGTTGCATCATCTTGTTGTGTCACCTTGCTGCACCAGCCCACCGTGCCAGCCTGTCGTGTCAGCTCACTGTCTTGCTCATCTTTAGGAGGCACTGGGAACTGAACCCGGGACCTCCTGTGTGGTAGGCAGGTGCCCAGCTGCTTGAGCCACATCTGCTTCCCTACACATACTGTTTTATACCCCATTTTCCCCATTAACGAAGAGTTCTTGGACATCTTTTTATGTTATCTCTACAGATCTACCAATTTAATGGCTGTATGGTATGCCATTGTGTGGATGTGCTATAATTTGTAGCTGTTGATTTCAAATTGAATGGAGGGGAGTGGAGCAGAGATACAGAGCTTGTTAAATTTTGTGCCTGTGTTTTCTGTTGTTGTAACTTAAATTTTTATTAGAAAAGGAATATAATGTAAGCTTATTATAAAGTCAAACAATACCAAATATATAAAGTAAAAAAAAAAAATCTTTACTACCTACTTTTTACATTTTTACAAATAATGAACCCAGATAACAATCTGGTGTTCATCCTTCCAGATATTTTTAATGCATCTGCAAATATACAGAATATGTAGACTATATATAGTCTCATTCTTTAGGAGCTGACTCGTGCAGCGTAATATTGTTCATTTAATTTAGACTATGGAGAGTTATCCAAGGAAAGAGTTGGGCCTAGCGTCATGAGGGCTGGGTTCTTTCCAAATCCTGCTACTGTGAGAGCCAGGCGACTCCTTAGTTGTCATTTGTACAGTGTCCCATAGTCAATGAGATAACATTAAGGAGAGTACTTTGAAAACTAGTATGCTAGAAATATTACTTTAAAGTCCTTTGGTTGCAAGCTGTAGAAACCAACTTAAGCTCTGTTGGGCCAAAAAAAGAAGGAAAAAGACTTCAGTGGAAGGGTTCTAAGTAGCAAATGAAGAACTAGTTAAACAACCGGGCCTCTAGAGACAGGAACAGTGTAGTTTTGGGATTCTCAATAGCAGGAGCTCCTGATACTGTATTTCTTTCCATTTCTGTATATGTCTGTTCAAGATTCAAATTCCTGGAAGAGAGTGTTTGAGTGGCATAGAGGTCATGTGCTTCCTGGTAGTTATGGGTATAGAGTCCTGTGCCCTGGCAGGATCTCAAGGAGTTGGGAGGTGCAGTTTTAGAAAAGGTGGGATTCCAGGCTGGCAAAACCAAGGGTCAGCCTCAAAATGTCAGTGGTTTTAAACCTAGCTTCTTGCTTCCCTCTCTAGGAGGAGATGATCGCCGGGTTCTACTATGGCACATGGAACAAGCCATCCACTCCAGAGTCAAGCCCATACAGCTGAAAGGAGAACATCATTCCAATATTTTTTGCCTGGCTTTCAACAGTGGGAACACCAAAGTATTCTCGGGAGGTGAGAGGAAGGGAGATTTCTATCTTGGGAAGTCCAATGTGGCTGGCATTATGAATAAAGATAATTTCTTATTTTTCTTCCTTTATCTCCTTGAACTCTGAAATTTTGCTAAGCTTGTCTTCTCTGCATTTAGCAGTTTAGTACATGTGTTAGGGTAGCGTTTTATTGTTTAATAGGAAACATACTTCACTCTGCAATGTAATACACAGAAACACACACACACACACATACACACTTGAAACAGTTTCATGAAACAGTACCCTTACTATGTGTGGTACCCTCTGGTTTTTAAAAAATTCTTTTTCATTCCTAAAGATGCTAGTTGTGATTCAAATTGGTTGCATGACCCACAGATAGCTCCTGTTTGAAAAACGTTGTACTAGGGCATAATTGGAAAGGCTTGTGCCCAAGCCAGCCTCTTCGTGGTGGCTTCCATCAATAACACTCCTTTCTGACCACCAAATTTCTAGCCCTGACCTCTCTTCTGAGCTGCAGATTTACTCACTGGATATCTACCTATGTATTTCACAAGCAATTTAAATGTAACAGATCTAAAACCAAGATTATTGGTATTCTCCTGTATAAAAACTTCTTGTCCCATGGGTTCCCTTTTTATGCCACCATTCATCCAGTCATTTCTGCTATAAGCTTGAAACTTAAGAAACTGTTGATACTCAACCATTTTCAGCTTACAAAAATAGCAATTTCATATGACTCAACCTAAATAGTAATTTTTTTTTTAAGGAAGTACTGGGCATTCAATCCAGGATCTCGTACATAGGAAACAGCAGTTCAACCACTGAGCTACATTGGCATCCCAATGAGAGTTGGTTTTGTCATTTGTTTTGTTTTTAGGAGGTACTGGGGATCGAATCCGGGACCTCATATGTTGGAAGCAGGCTCCACCACTTGAGCTGCATCCACTGCCCCTAAATAGTAATCTTGAATTCATCCTCAACTCCTTCCTTTCTTTCATTTACACATCTAGTCAGTCACCAAGTCCCATTAGATCTCCTTAAAATTTTACATGGTCATCCTTTATTTTCTGTTCTCATTCTGTATCCATTGTTCTGATTCAAGACCTCATCTTTGGACTGGACTATTATAATGATCTTTTTATTATTATTATTATATATCCTCCCCCTTTCTGCTTGTTCTTGCTATGTTGATTTTTGCGTTCTTCTGAGTCTGCTTGTCTCCCCCCCATTGTGGCGACCCGCCGAGTCAGCTCACCACGCGGCGACCTTGCCTGCTCGTGGGCAGCCTTGTCTGCTCACGGACGGCTTGTCCTGCCCGTGGCAGCTTGCCTTCTCAAGGCGGTCTGCCCGCTCAAGGAGGCCCCGGGAAACAAACCCGGGGCCTCCCATGTCGTAAACCGGCGCCCTACCAATTGAGCTACAGCCGGCCCCTATAATGATCTTTTGTGCTTTCTGCTTCAGTCTCTCTCTTTCCCTTCTTCTAATTCATTGCTAACATAAATTTGCTTTTTTTTTTTTTTTTTAATTAAAACCTTTTTTTTATTAGGATATACTGGTGATTGAACCTGGGACCTCGTACATGGGAAGCAGGATCTCAATCACTTGAACTACATCCATTTGATGCTTTTTTAAAATACAGTTTTGGGAAGCCAATATGGCTCAGTGGTTGAGCACTGGCATCCCACATACGCTGTCCTGGGTTCTGTCCCTGGCCCCCAGTAACTAAAGGTAAAACTAAAGGTAAAATGGTTTCACTGGAACAGATATAGCTCAAGTGGTTGAACGCCTGCTTCCCATGTACAAGGTCCTGGGTGCATCCCCTGGTACCTTATAAAAAATAAATTTTATATATAGTGTCACACAAGTTTTCTTCTAAAAATGTCGTTTTGACCATATGAACCACAGTACCCACAGGATAAGGTCTAAACCCCAATATACCTGTCTGGCCTCATCTCCCTTCGCCTTTGTCATGACCTCTAGCCAGCCTAGCATACTTGCCATCACAGGTATATACTATACTGTAATACCTTGCCCTTGTGCCTTTTGCTCATTCTGTACTTAATTGTTCAGTCCTCACCAATTCCTCAAAGCCTTCCATTGATAAAAAGTCCTATTTGAGTTTCTGTTCAAATGTCTCCCTTCCCATAAAGTCCTTCGCTTCTCCCATCTGCTTTTGTCTTGCTCAAAGGAAATAATTGTTCCTGTATGTGTCTCCTCACGGCTAGCCCGTATTGCTACAACACAACCAACTGTCTTGTTACTGTAAGTTGTTTGTGCAGATCCACTGTGAGTTCCTCAGGGTCCTGGCAGAATTCTTTTTATATCCCTAGAACCCAATACTGGTCCTGATACTTAGAAGGTATAAATAAATGTTTATTGATTTCATCAGTAGCGTTTACAGACAGGGCTTTGTTTAAGATGGCCTGGGCCACATCTTTATTGCTACCTTACCTGTCTATTTAAGTGAGTAATTTTATACTTTTAGCATGGAGTGAGAAAATATTTACTTTGTCTTTTCAAATTTAGGTTTTTATTTTTTGGTTATATAAGCCATTTGAAGGCAGGACTGCATATATTATGAATGTAGTATTATCAGATACCTTGATGGAATAAGAAGTGCAAGCGAAAAAAATTGTGGATGAAAACGTCCTCATCATTTAGAATCACACAATCACCAAATTTTAGTGCTAATAAAAGATCTTAGGGAGGAGATGTTGCTGAGGATGTGCATGGTAGCTAACGATTATTGGGGACTTAAGAAGTACATACACTTACTCTTATCCTTACAACAACCCTATGAAGTAAGTACAGTTATTACCCCTATTTTACAGATAAAAAACTGAGGCATAGAAAAGTTCAAGAGCTTACTCCAGGACTCACAGTTAATGAGTGTTTTGCTTAAAAAAACAACAAAAAAAGCCAAAAAATTAGCTCGGAGGAGTGAATTGATTTGCCATGATCATTTACCCTTTTCCCTTAATGGCAAAGTTTTTTTTATATTATCCACTGAATAATACATTTTGAGAACTGTTATTATGCTATACGTATTTGCTATTAAAGTTTAAAGAATTCTCTCTAAAATATCCTACTCTTTTTAAAATTATTTTTGTAAGCATTTTTTTCTAGTTAATTCTCTTAATTCTCTGAAAACTTTAAAATGCTAAGTTGTAATGTGGATGGGGAACACTTTGCAGAAATGATAGAATATTTGTTTTTTTCCTTATAGGAAATGATGAGCAAGTTATTCTTCATGATGTTGAAAGGTAAATAGATTGTTGGTGTGTGGAGGTGATTGACTCTGTTTTTCATATGAAGAGAGGCAAATTATTATTTAGGCCAAGATTCCTGTAATAGTTTTGAAATATAAAGAAAGATTTGGTATGAAATCATAGTTTTCAGGTAAAAATTTAAAGGGAACAGTTGGAAAGGAAGGGAAACATAATCCTTAATAACAACAATAGCTAATATTTATTTAGTTCTTACTGTGTGCCAGGCAGTGCTTTGTATGTATTAATTCATTTAACCCCTCACAATAATTTCATGAGGAGATACTATTGTGTTATTCATTACAGATGAGGAAACTGAGGCACAGAGCTGTTAGGTAAATTAAGGTCAAGTAGTGCTAGGGTCTGAACCTAGGCTGTCTGGCCTCAGAGCCATGCTTTTAAATGCCATGAAAGGTTGCCAGGAGATCTCTCTACTACCAGGCCTCAAACCTTTAAAAGCTTTAAAGCTTTCCCTTGCTTATTGGAAATCACACACAATCACCAGTCTGGCCATAAGCAAATATATTCTGTAATAAGTGGAAACATGAAATTCACCTATTGAGTCACTTTTAAATATTATGATTTAGGGCAAAAAGCAAACATTATGAAATCTTTAAAATGACTCTTTAATAATACTTTTTTTTTTTTAACCTGAAAGTTGAATATCTACCTTTTAGGAAAAGACCAGTACCCACTGTCATATCCTTTGGGTTTAGAGAAATTGGCTTTCTCCTAAAAAATGAAAGCGAACTCCACCCTAGGTACCAGTGGTGGGGGATATGAGACTCTTCACTATGTTTGTGTGTATGTGTGTGCCTCTCTCTTGCTCTCTGTTTCTCAGCAGCGAGACCCTGGACGTGTTTGCCCATGAAGATGCAGTATATGGCTTGTCAGTGAGCCCAGTGAATGACAATATTTTTGCCAGCTCCTCAGATGATGGCCGGGTTCTCATCTGGGACATCCGGGAGTCTCCCCATGGAGGTAGGGTCAGTACAAAAGTCTGTTGGATTGGGTTGAGGAGTTTGATACAAGTTCATTGCAGATCCAATATATGACCTGAGTAAATCTGAGTGGGAGTGATGTAAAGAAAGGGGAAATGTGAAACTCTTACGTAGGGGTATAGGTTTATTTATGTCTTGGATCCCATCCTATCCTTAAGTGTTAAGAAGTGAGGCATTTCTATTAACCCTTCTCCAGCTATCTGCAAATCTCCACAAACCCTGTCAGTACTTTGGTGTTTAGTGGATACATGGAGCAGAAGATGTGGTACTTCATTGTGGAGGGAGCTACCAAAGGTCAGTATTGTGGCCTGGGCTGACACAAATTCTTTTTTTTTTTTTTAAAGATTTATTTATTTACTTTTATCCATTTTTACCCCACCCCCCCACCCCCGTTTTTACTGTTTTTGTGTGTCCATTTGCTGGGCAATTCTCTTTGTCTTTTTCCTGCCCTCTCTTCTCATCCTTCTCCTCCTGTCTTCACCGGGATTTGATCCTGGGAACTTCCAGTGTGGGAGGGAGGCATCCTACCACCCGCGCCACCTTAGTTCCTGGTTTTTTGGTGCATCTCGTCTTGGCTCTCTCTTGTGTCACTCTCCTGTTATGTCATCATCTTGCTGCATGGCTCGGTGGGGCCTGACGGTGCACCCACGCACAGAGCCTGGGAGGCTCACCTGCTTGCGGGCCTGGGGGGGCTCACCTGCTTGTGGGGCCTGACGGCCTGCACACCTTCTATATTTTTCTTTTATTTTTACTGGGAGATCCCAGGGATCGAATCCAGGTCCCTCCATATGGGAGACAGACGCTCAACCATTTGAGCCACATCCGCGCCCCCCACCCCCAATTCTTGATTATATACAGATAATGAGTGTGTTATGCACTTTCTTGCACCCTACTTTCAGGCCTGTTTTTGTTGTAGTTGTTGTTTTTGTTGTTGTTGAATCACAGAACCTTACCTTGCTGAGTATAGGATTTTTAAATGATGGCAAATATACTCTGGTTAAGGGAGATTATCTGCATGAGTTCCTCCTCTAAATGTGCTCTTTGAGCAGAGTGGGTATAGCTCAGTGGTTGAGCACCTGCTTTGCATGTACGAGGTCCTAGGTTCAATCTCTGGTACCTCCTAAAAAAAAATGTGTTCTTTGAGTCTCTGAAATGTGAAATGAACAACATGTCCTGTTAAATCATCAAAGTTCTTCAGGAAATGCATCTTCTCAGCTCATTTTCTGTAGAGAGATTTCTCTCTGTAAGTCTGCCCATCTTCAAAGGCCCTTTCTTCCAGCATCATCCTCAGTGCCATTGCCACCCCACCCTTGATGCAGCTTTGTTTTTTTTTTTTTAAGATTTATTTATTTATTCCCCCCCACCCCCCATTGCCCTGAGTTTGCTACCTGCTCTCTGTGTGTTCTTCTGTGTGCTTGTCCTCTCTTTAGGTGGTACCGGGAACTGATCCTGGGACCTTCCGGACTGGAGAGAGGCTGCTCAATCTCTTTATTCCATCTCAGCTTCTTGGTCTGCTGCATCTATCATTGCCTCTCCTCTGTGTCTCTTTTTGTTGAGTTATCTTGCTGCACTAGCTCTCTGTGTGGGCCAGCGCTCTGCACGGGCCAGCTTGCCATGTGGGCCAGCTTGCTTTTCACCAGCAGGTCCCAGGAATCTAACCCTGGACACCCCCATATGGTAGATGGGAGCCCAATCACTTGAGCCACATCTGCTTTCCCTAGGTGTAGCTTTGTAATAATTATACCTGTGATGTAGAATTACTCTTCTGCCTGCATTGTCTCCCTTATTACAGTGCTGTCAATACCTGGATCTTTTTATTTTTCTGTATTTGAAACATTTAACAATCTGAGTCTTGCTCATCATTGAGGTTCAGGCTTGCTCATCATTGTACTTAGGGTCAGGCCAGCAAAGCAGCAGCAAGCAGCAAGTGTGGTTGAGTCACTGTGTGCTTGCTAGGTGAAATTCTCTTTTGCCTGAACTGAACTGCATGATGGCTGCAATGACTAAATGCTTCACCTGCCTGGAGGTGTGTGCAGTATTGCATTATGGAAATCATAAACTGGAAAGTGCTTTCTTTCTATTACTTCAAGCAGATTCCATAGGAATATGTCCTCCATTTATCAAAGTGATTCCTTCCTTACCTGGAGCTTCCTGATTTTTTTTTTTTTTTAAAGTATTCCACTACTGGGAGTAAAATCGTAAATTCTAAACTGAGACCATTTTCTCTACTTGTACCCCTTTTTAATTTAGGCAAAAATGTGAACCAGAAGGAAAACTGCAGTATTGTTTTGTAATAGTCTTCATTAAATCCATGTGTAGTTTAAAAACTTTTAATTTCTAAAAATTACATTAAAGGTATAATCCAGTTTTCCTTAGTGTAAAACAACTTGCCTTCCCATTTACAGTGACCATTTTTGTTTTTATCACAGAATCTGAATAGGTGCTGTATATACTTCTGAATGCTATAGCTTAAAACTTGGTTAAATGTTTTAAGCTGCTGTTTTCAGACTTTATGTATACATAAAGTGTGTTCAAGGATTAACGAGGACCTTGTAAGTCAGGGTGATGATGTGCTAGGTTCAGATGGGTCCATCGGGGTAGTTATTAAAAGGTGTGCTCCTGCTCACATTCACACTCCTGCTTGTCTGCCTATCACTGGCTCAAAGGTGCCTGGAATGAACTGATAACTTCTCTTTTCACAGAGCCCTTCTGCCTGGCAAACTATCCATCGGCCTTTCACAGTGTCATGTTTAATCCTGTGGAGCCCAGGTTACTGGCCACAGCCAATTCAAAGGAAGGAGTGGGACTCTGGGATATCCGAAAACCTCAGAGGTGAGCCACCTTTGTTTATAAGGTGTTAAAACTTTTCCCCACCTCATCTCTCAGGTAATGTGAACAGTCAGCAGGGATTGTGAGAACCTGTTTGGCAGTTGATCTCATGTGGGCATCTCCCAACATGTATTATGTCACTGAAACCAGGGGAGTCCTCTTTCCAGGGGCAGACAGTGAGAAATCCACCCTCTTGGAGGAGTAGGAATCATAAGTTGTCATCTGGAGTCCAGACAGTGTCAGTTCTATGCAAACTGATGAGGTAGAGAGAGCTTCCCTTTAGTTCTGCCTCCCCTCTTTAGGCCCAGTCTGCAGCAGATGCATGGGAGCTCTTCCTAGGAGGAAAGGAGATCTGCCAAACTCAATGACACTGAGTTAGGGGTTCTTAACTCTAGACTGGAGGGGATTCTTAGATATGCTTTAGGAGGACCGGAACCCCCCCAAATTTTATGGACATTTTATTATGTGTTTCCCCTTCTGTTTGAATTACTAAAAGAGAATACTTGGGGGCCGGCTTTATAGCCCAGTAGATAGGGCACCGGTTTACCACATGGGAGGCCCTGGGTTCAGTCCCTGGGGCCTCTCCGGGCGGGTGGGCGGACCACTTGAGAAGGCAAAAGCCACCGTGGGTGGGGCAGAGCCACCGTGGGCAGGGCAAAAGCCGCCACGGGCAGGGCAAGGCCACCACGGGCAGAGCAGAGCCACCTGCGGGCAGGGCAGAGCCGCCCACGAGTGGGCAAGGCCACCGCTCACCGGTGAAGCTGACTCGGTGTGTCACCGCAGCGGGGGGCGGGGGGGGGGGGCAAAAAAAGCAGAAAATAAAAAATAAATCTTAAAAAAAAAAAAAGAATACTTGGTTGGGCAGCAGGTATGGCTCAAGCAGTTGAGTACCTGCTTCCCACATGAGAGGTCCCCGGTTTGGTTCCTGGTGCCTCCTAAACAAAACAAAACAAACAAGCAAAACAAATGAAAAAGTCAACTCAGGGGAGCTGAGGTGGCTCAGTGGTTGAGTGCTGTCTTCCCACCTACGAGGTCTGGGGTTCAATTCCTGGTCCCTGGTACCTAAAAAAAAAAAAAAAAAAAAGTATACTTAGGATAATCCTGAACCAATGGTACAAATCACTGATGGGGGAATTTCAGATGTCATTTTGGGAAATGTATGTGTGCAGAGTAAGAGGCTTTTTCATGCTCCTTAAATCCCATCGGGGAAGGGAACGACCCTTCATGGCATCAGTATATAAAACTGGCCTTGCTATTAAACTTAAATGCATGGCTAGCTCCTCTGGGAATTCTACAACAGAGGGAATTTCTCACTTTGTAAAGCAATATTGCAAAAGAATATCATGGAAAGCAAGCAAGGTTATGATTTATTTCTTAGGCCTTAGATGAAAGGGGCAGTTCAGTGAGAGGATTATCTTCCTTGATGATTTTTAATCATAGCTACTTATCTCCATGGGACAGTCAGAGGGAGTTGAAAATGTTGCAGCCCAGAAGGGTGTCTCTGGTGTTGAGCAGGCTCCTTGTGGCTCCACTGGGCAACAGATATTTTTTCTGCCCTCTCTGTGGTATGCACATCTGGCTCTTGCTTTTCCGTGTTGCTGAAAGGGGTGTAGTGGGAGAACCCCTATTGTGCTTTTGCACTGTGTGCTTAGAGAGGCTTGCTTTCTGCCAGGAAGGCAATCTCTGTGTTTAGCTACAGTGTTCTGTGTCACTTCAGGCTTTTTAGGAGCAACTGTTCTGCTTCAACCATATTACAAAAGACAGGATTAACTATGAACTAACTATGCTAGCTGTCTCCTCCCAACCTGCTATATCCCATACTTATAATTGCAATGAATAGCTGGCAACTGGAGTAGGGCACTGATCTATTCAACTCCAGTGGAAAGCTTGAGTAATTCATGATGTCAGCAGTGTCTTGAAAGAAGAGGGAGGTGTAAGTGTTTTATTCTCTTCTTCATTCCTCCCTCCCCCACTGCCTTCTCCTTCAATTTTCAACTGTGCATTGTATTTAGGCCCAGTTTCCCTTTCCACTTATCTCCTTTTGGTTTCTTTCTTTTTAAAAAATTCTAAATGATGAGTATTGTTTTAATTTTATAATAATGTTTATTAGATCTAGGGTTTATGTCGAAAAGTGTAATGAAAACAAAACAAAACAAGAAAGTAAGAAAAAAAAAATATCCCATATCCAGATTTATCTGTTACTTTATGTTTTTTTGAAATATTTTTACATTATATGGCTCTTCTTCCCAGTCTCTAGTCACTCTCTCCAAAGGTAACCACAGCCAACAGTTTCTTTTGTATCTTTCCAGAACATAATTTAATGCATATATCAATGCGTATCTATATCCTTTAAAAATTTTAGCCTAAAGAAACAGTATTCACTGTTCTCAACCTCTTTTTTCCATTAATAATATGTCTTGGGGCTCTTTTCATATTAGTACTTTCAGATCTAGCTTATTCTTTTACATGGTATTCCATTTATGTGATGTACCCAATAACCAGGACTTCTTGGTTCCAGTTTTTGGCGTTTATAAAAAATGCTGCATCGAACCTGGTTACATATCTATCTTGGCCTATTTTTGGAACAATATCTGCAGGGAATTGCTGCATCATAGAATATATTTATTTACATTTTTTGATAAAAATTGTCACAGTGTTCTCCAGAAAGCTGTACTAATTTACAAACGTCCCGGCTGTATACATGTTTTTCTAGACTCTCACTGACACTTAAACTTTTCCTAATCTTTAGGAGAAAAACAGTATCGTCTTGTTTTTATTTCCCCTTCAATTATGGGTGAGGTTATATGATTTCTTTGGTAACCTATAGTTTTCAAAGCCTGTATGGGAGATAAGTCATCCAGTAAGACTAATTGGCAATCTTGACTGAATTCTTTCTTGGACTAAAAGGAGCAGAGTGCCATGGGGACTATGATAGTTTTGCCTAGATTCTTTCAACTCTTCTAAGGTTCTATGAGGTTTTTCTCTGTGTGAGGCAGAAAAAGGGCATGAAATATTCTTTGAACACTGTTCTTAAATTCACATCCATTGGTGGTTGGTTGGGGATTGAATTGCAGGTCTTTTCTGTTTGAATTCCCTCAATACAAATTTGTGTGGGGGAGGAAGAGAGGGCCCTTTGTTTCCTTGCATGATTAATTGTGCTGAGTTGCAGGAGATGATTTGTCTCCTGAGCACAGCTGCCTAGAAACTCCGAACCAGATCTTGGGGCAATTCTGAATCCCCTGGGAGAACAAGCCAAGAACAGGATAGTTCTATTTCAGCAATAAAGTCTAGGGAGAGATTTTAGGGGATTTGTGGACCTCTTATAATTGCAGGTAAAATTGTATGTGCTTGTGTATCACAGTGGCACATATGTAGTAGGAGAGGGAGAGAACTTTTACTAGGTTTTCATTGATACCCATGATCCCAGAAGAATGAGTCAGTGTTCTGGAGATTTTAGGTTTAAAGCCTATCATGGCTCCTTGCCAGGCTTATAAATATCTTCCATCTTGTAGTAGCTTGGACATGTGGGTGAATTTCAGGGCCTACTCGGAAGGTGTTCTGGCCAACTTAAAACAAATATAATCTCTTTATGTCAATGAGGACGCCTTATCCTGGATGTCTTTTCTTTCCTGGCTTAATCTATAGATTATTCCATGCTTGAATGTTTCTCTGGCCTACCCCAAGCCTATGTTGTACCTCTCTAGTTTAGCTTGGTAGCATGTAGGTGTGTGAACAGGATTACCTCCTAGCTCATAGAGTTAGCAGACACTTTTGTCCCACTGCTGCCCTGAAATAAGCTAATTAGAGGGCTGGCTGGTAGCATGAACTATCACTCCTAGAAGGGACTGTAATAATCTGATTTGACTTCCTCAGTGTACCACTTAAGCAACCAGCTCAGTGAGGTAAGGGGAGGCAGAAGAGCTAGATGGTTTAGAGTATAGGATTTTTAGCCAAATTTCCTGAGTACAAATCCAGGCAATACACCTTAACACTTACACTTGAGCAAGTTACTTCACTTCTTGGTGCCTGATAATAATAAATAGCAGCAGCTATTTTTTTATAAAACACTTTACTATGTGCCAATATTTGAGAACTATATGGATTATCTTATTTAAACCTTAGTTTAATCTAGTTTTCTTTCACCTATACCTCCTTGCAATAGAACTTTTTCAGGAATCCTCTCACAAGTTTCTCCAGTATAGACCTGCCAAAACTGAGTGCTTTAGGCTTTTTGCCTCTTAAAGTTAAACCCCTTTTCACAGCCTGTTGACCCAGCCCATGTATACATGCTGGCTTTCCAAGTTTCTTGCTCTTCTAACCCTGGAAACCTGCTGGAAAGTTTTAAAACAAAGGTTGCAAACTAGCTGCCCACAGGCCAAATTCTACCCACAGAGCTATTTTATTTGGCCTACATTACTTAATAAAGTTTTGAAAATTGCACAAAAATTTGATTTCTAACTTCTTTTGAAAAAGTCAAAAGATATCACGGGACCTTTATTCTCATATGGCAACAGTCCACTGAAACTGAGTCATGATGTATTAAGGGTCCCATCACACGTGGATTGTCTTACACAGGTGTGCTTCCCCATTTACATTACTTGCCTGGTCCTGTAGGCATTGGAGTTTGAAAGGTCTGCTTTAGGGATTTTAGTAGTAGTGAGTGGGTCATTCTCTGGGGATATGTGAGTATAGGTGACTGGATGGGAGAGGAATTTTCATGTTTGGACAAGGTTTCATTAAGCTCTTTTAGACTATTTCTGCTGATGTCTTTTCACAACCATGTCACCGCCAATACCCTTGTTATGTCTTGCTTACAGTATCGCAGTGGTCTCTGAACAGTTTTTAGAATTAAGATTCTCTGACATCTAGAGAGTTCAGGGAAAGCAAAGTTTCTCTCACTGTCACTCTGCTTGTCTCACCCTTTTCATTGCCTATTTTAACTGTCTTCTCACTCACTACCTCTCTCCCTTCTAATCTCTTCAGGTTCTGTCAGGAACAGTTAGTTCTATGACAGGTAACAGTGTCTTGCTTTGACAAGGATAATAAAGAGAGTGGTTCTTTCCTACTCAGTAATAAAACTGGGGCAAGCCAGGAATTCCTATAAAGACTTACCTTCAAAGATGGTGCTTTTATATGTTGTGTAATTGACACATCTGAAAATGGGCAATAAGTGCAAATTGCAATTATTTCAAGGAAATGGCTCTTAGGACTTCACCTTGCTCTGGGACCTCTAAGTTTAAATGTTTGTTCTATGGGACCTGTGCCAATCCTTTTCCTACAGATACCACATTAAGTATAACGTCTTTTCTTCTGACCAAGCCAAGCAATTTCTGCCACATTGTGTTTATTTGTTTATTTATTTATTTATTTTTAAGATTTATTTTATTTATTTGTTTCTTCCCACCCCCTTGTTCACATTTTTAAATATATTTTTTATTTATTTTTAAAAGATACTTAGATTACATAAAATGCTACATAAAAAATATATCATTGTCCACATTTCCTGTGTGCTGGTCATCTCTTTAGGGTGCACCAGGAACCAAACCTGGGACCTCTGATGTGGGAGGGAGGCGCCTAATTGCTTGAGCCATCTCTGCTCCCTACTTTGTTGTATCTCTCATTGTGTTTTCCTCGTGTCTCTTGTTGCATCAGTTCACAGCACCTGCCCATTGTGTCAGCTCGCTGTCTTGCTCATCTTCTTTAGAAGGCACCAGGAACTGAACCTGGGATCTCCCATGTGATATAGGCGGGAGCTCAATGCTTGAGCCACATCCACTTCCCCCACATTGCATTTCAAGATTGCTCATACTATTATGGGAAAATAGAGAGCACAGTTTAACTTCAAAGGCTGGAAAAGGTACTCATGTTGTTGTTTATTGAACCTTTAAAGATTGAGTCTCCACTGGCCTCGGCATCCTTCCTCTCTGAATGCAAGGCCATCAGGGTAGATAAAGATATCTTAAATTTCTTAAACAGGACATAGAAAGCACTATACATAAAAGAAAAAATATAAATTGGATTTCATTAAAATTAAGAACTTTTGTTCATCAAAGACACTATTAAATGAGTAAAAAGATAAGTCCACAGGCTAGGAAAAAAAATATCCATAATACAAGGATTCATATCCAGAATATGCGAAGAACTATAAATCAGAAAGAAAAAGATAACTCTAGTTTAAAAATAGGCAAAAATGTTGAACCAAGTGCTTTATAAAAGGAGATATCCAAACAGCCAATAAGTGTTTGAAAGGTACTCAAGGTCATTACTCATCAGGGAAGTGCAAATTAAAACTACTATGAGTTATCATTATATACCCAGAATGGTTAAAATTTAGAAGTCTGAAAGTACCAGGTGTTGGCAAGGATGTGGAGCAGTTGGAACTCTCATACATTTTAGGTGAGTGTATATTAGTACATCCACTTTGGAAAGCTATTTGTCAGTATCTACTAAACTATAAACATATGACTCTGTGACCCAGTGATCTTATACTTAGGTATATCTAAGAGAAATGAGTACATATTTCCATCAAAGACATGTACAGTAATTCTCAAAGCAGCCTTATTCATAATAGTCCCAAACTGGAATCAACCCAAATGTCCATCAAAGGAGAATGGATAAATTATGGACTATCCCTACAATGAAATATTACACAGACATAAAAAAGAATGAGCTTCAGATATACACATTGACATGGATGAATCGCATATCCATAATGATGATACAAAAGAGTACATACTATATGATGTCCAAGAACAGGCAGGTTATAGAAGTAAGGATAGTGGTAATCTCTGGGTGTAGGGTATTTTATTAGAAAGGTATGAGGGAAACTTCTGGTGTTTTATTATCTTGATCTGGGTGGTAGTTTTGTGGGTGTATATTTAGGTAAAAATTTATTGAGCTGTATGCTTAGGATTAGTGCATTTGATTGTATTATATTTTTAAATATCTTAAAATAAAGAATCCAAGGTCACTATTATCTTTGAGTGGATATTTACCTTCTTTACTATGACTCTGATATTGTATGACTCTGATATGGTGATACTGTAGCAATATCACCAGTTCCTTAGGGAACTTAGGTTTGGAGGGGCAAGAGAGGGGGGAGAGGAAAAAATCAAGAGGACCCAGTAGTTTAGATGATATTCTAGAAAATTCAACAGAAAAGCTGGAGACCATTTGAGTTTAGATGTCAGGATGATTAGTTCTACTCAGTGGGCATGCTTTCTGGTTAGCCACTCTTCTTTTTTTTTCTCTTTTTCCACTTGCCCATCTTCACTAGATACACATAGACACACACATACTCCTAATACTCATGAAAATGTTATATTCTACTGAGACCCTTAATGAAAAGCTTGTTTTCTCCACAGATTTGTATTCCTTTCTTTTTTTCCTCTCTCTCTTTTTTTCGTTTTCTAAAATTCACTTTCTTCTTGTTTTCTTGTTTTCTTTTTTCTTTTTTCTTTCTTGTTTTTTCTTGGCCTTTTTTTTTTTCTTTTGGTCATTTGAATTCCTTTCTTAGCTTCTTTGTTTTTCATTAATATTTATTAATCATCTAGATTGAAATTCCAGAGTCCCATTTGACTCTTTCCCTGTCCCATAACCAGTTAGCCTTGCTTTGTGATAGTGCTTGGCTACTCTTTTTCAGTTTTCAATGCTCCTGCCCCGATTCAAGTCTATATAACTCTTTCTACAAGGTACTAACTGCACTAGTTCCCTAATTTGTCTCTTGCTTCTGACATATAGCACATATCCTTAAATTTTATCACTTTTTTCATTCTCCTACCCAGGAACGTAAACTTCTTGTTATCTTTGTTCATGGCCATATCCCCAGAACCTATAACATGGGATGCTCCAAGAAAATATTTATTGAATGAATCTATGACCTATGTTACCGAATAAAACCCAAACTCTTTAAGCAAGCAATCTGTCCCTTCTCTTATGCCAATCTCCCTTCTCCCCTCGCACTCTCCCCTCAATGCAGATACATATGTCTAGAGGAGAATCTAGAAGAGAATTACTCCTATTTTTTTGTGTGTGTGTGTGGAACCATGGGCTAGGTTTTGAACCCAGGACCTCATATGTGGGAAGCTGGCACTCAAGCACTGAGCTACACTGGCTTCCCCAAGTTGGTTTTTTTTCTGTATGTTTTGTTTGTTTTTGTCAGGAGGTACTGGGAACTGAATCTGGGACCTTTCATGTGGGAGGTGGGCGCTTCACCTCTTGAGCCACATCCGCTCCCAGAATTACTCCTTTTCCCTTGACTTTTCTCTACCTATTCAAATCGTTACCCTTCAAGGCCCAGGATCAAATGATAGCCCATCAGGGAAACTTTCCCTGCTTTATCCCGTTACATACTCCTCAAGCTTCCGTTACTTCTCTCACTGTGTCCTCAGTACCTAGAAGAGTTTTAACACAGTATATATAAGAATAAATACTTGTTGAATGAATGGAGCTTTCCCTTACTTCTAGAGGAAGGTCTCTCTATTCAGAATCTCTGTAAAGTATTTATGGTCTGTGGCATTCATGTTACATGTCTCATTTGCTGCTTGCCATCATTAGTTATCTTTTAATATGACCATGTCCCATCTCTCCAGCTAAACCACTACTATGTCTCTGATTTCCTTCTTAGCACCATGAATTGCTTCTCACAGAGGAGGTACTTGTCTTAATCTGTGCTATTACTCATTGTTTTTCTGTGAATTTCTAGGGGCAGAGCCATGCTTTATTGATTGTTAATCTCTAGAGCCTAGCACAGTGCCTGTAACATTATGGACCCTCAGTAAAGACTGAATGACAGCAGTGTTATATACTCATCCCAAAAAAGTCTGTTTATTATTATTATCATTATCCAAACTTTATATCAAATTCAAAAAATAAAATAACAGAAAAGCACAGCTCAACAAGTTATGGAAGCATTACTACTAAAAAGTTCTGTCCCGGAACTTTTATATCATCTAATTCCAACAACTAACTCAATTGTTCCTCTAGTGTTTAGAACATACACAGATGAATACAGATTAGTTGAATGACATAGTCATGGTCTCCTTATTTATTTTTTTCTCTCTCTTTTTTTTTTTTTTGCTCATTGTCTATTTTTCTTTTATTAATTTATCCCCCCACTCGTTGTCTGTCGTCGCTGTCTACTCTGTGTCCATTTGCTGTGTGCTCTCTGTGTCTGCTTGTCTTCTCTTTAGGAGGCACCAGGTACCAAACCCAGGACCTTCCATGTGGGAGAGAGGTGTTCAATCACTTGAGCCACCTCAGCTCCCTTTCTTTAGAAGGCACCGGGAACTGAATTCAGGACCTCCCATGTGAGAGGCAGGCACTCAACTTCTTGAGCCACATCTCCTCCCTGCTCGTTTGTTTTGCTTGTTGTCTGCTCGTTGTTTGTTTATTTTCTTTAGGAAGCTCCGGGAACCAAACCTGGTTGAGCCAGATCTGCTCCCCCAAGGTCTCATTAATGAAAAAGATGCTTAATCATATTCATATCTCACAAAACCAAACCCTATATTCTTTTTTTTTTTTTACCTTTAGCATTAATATAGTACCTTCTTTGCTTTTGCTACAAAAACATTACAATACTGTGGTTAAGTATAGTCTGTAAACATTAGTTATATTTTTCCTTGTATCTCCATGTTCTTAACACCTTATATTAGAAGAGTCTGTATTTTCTTTTCTTTTCTTTTCTTTTTTTTTTTTTTTT
>PVKH010001201.1:0-31635 GCA_004027955.1 Chaetophractus vellerosus | reverse complement strand
TCTTTTCTTTTCTTTTCTTTTCTTTTCTTTTCTTTTCTTTTCTTTTCTTTTCTTTTCTTTTCTTTTCTTTTCTTTTCTTTTCTTTTCTTTTCTTTTCTTTTCTTTTCTTTTCTTTTCTTTTCTTTTCTTTTCTTTTCTTTTCTTTTCTTTTCTTTTCTTCTAATTGTTCTGGCCAGAACATCTGTACAATGTTGAGTAACAGTGTGACAGTGGGCATCTATGTTCTGTTCTGATCTTAGAGGGAAAGGAGTCAGTCTTTCACCATTGAGTATAATGTTAGCGGCGTTTTTTTCCAGTATGCCCTTTATTATGTTGAGGAAGTTTCCTTCTTTTCCTAGTTTTTTGAATGTTTTTGTCAAGAAGGTGTGCTCAATTTTGTCAAATGCCTTTTCTGCATGAATTAAGATCATCATTTTCTTGCCTTCATCCTGTTAGTGTGATGCATTTCATCCTTTGATTTTCTTACGTTGATCCACCCTCACATAGCTGGATTAAAACCCATGGTGTATAATACTTTCAATGTGCTGTTGGGTTCGGTTTGCTAGTATTTTGTTGAGAATTTTTGCATCTATATTCATAAGGGATTTGGGTCTGTAATTTCCTTTTCTTGTGGTATCTTTCTGTGGCTTTGATATTAGAGTGATGTGGCCTCATAGAGTGAGTTAGAAAGTGTTCTCTCTTCAAATTTTGAAAGAGTTTTAATAGGATTGGTATTCATTCTTCTTGGAACGTTTGGTAAAATTCAACAGTAAAGCCGTCTTTCCTGGGCTTTTCTTTATTAGGAAAGTTTTGGTAGTTGATTCAATCTCTTTACTTGTTATTAGTCTGTTGAACAACAGAAGAAATCTAATTCTTTTTGAGTCAGTTTAGGTAGTTTGTGTGTTTCTAGGAATTTGTCCATTTCATCTAGATTATCTAATTAGTTAGGGTAAAGCTGTTCATGGTATCCTCTTATAATCCTTTTTATTTCAGTGGAGCTGGTAGTAATGTCCCCCCTTTCATTTCTGATTTAGTTATTTGCCTCCTCTCTGTTTTCTTTGTCAGTCTAGCAAAATGTTTGTCAATTTTATTTATCCTTTCAAAGAAACTACTTTCGGTTTCATTGATTCTCTATACTGTCTTTAACCTCTCTTTTATTTATTTTCACTCTAATCTTTGTTATTTCCTTCTTTCTGCTCACTTTGAGTTTAATTTGCTCTTTTTTTTTTTCTAGACCTTTCAATTTTGAGGTTAGGTCTCAGATTTGAAATCTTTCTTCTTTTTTAATGTAAGGATTTAGAGCTTATTTTCCCCTCTCAACAATGCTTTTGCTGCCTCCCATAGGTTTTGGTATTTTCATTTCCATTTGCCTCAGTATATTTCCTAATTTTCCTTGTGATTTCTTCTTTGACATATTGATTGTTGAGTATACATTGTTTAATTTCCACATATTTGTGAACTTTCCATTTCTCCCACTGGAATTGATTTCTAGCTTCATTCCATTGTGGCCAGAGAACATACATTGTATGATTTCAATGTTTTTTAATTCACCGAGACTTGTTCTGTGACCTAAGATATGGTCTTTCCTGGAGAATGACCCATGTGCACTAGAGAACAATGCATATTCTGCTGTTTGCTGAGTGAAGTGATTTATATATGTCTGTTAGGTTTACAGTATTGTTCAAGTCTTCTATTTCCTTAATGATCTTCTGTCTAGATGTTCTATCCATTATTGAAAGTGGGGTATTTAAGTCTCCTACTATTAATGTAGAACTTCCTATTTCTCCCTTGAAATCTAACAATATTTGCTTCATATATTTTGGGGATTTGCTTTTTTAGGTGCATTTATATTCATAACTGTTATGTCTTCTTGATGAATTCACCCTTTTATAGGTATATAATGACCTTCTTGTCCTTCCTAACAGTTCTTGAGTTAAAATCTCTCTTATCTGATATTAGCATAGCTCTTCTATGATTAACACTTGCAAGGTATATTTTTCCTTTCACTTTGAACCTACTTATATCTTTGAACTTAAGGAGATTCTCTTGTAAACAGCATACAGTTGGGTCATGCTTTTTTATCCATTTTGCCAGTCTTTGCATTTTGACTGGGATGTTTAATCCATTTACATTTAAAGTAATTACTGGGAACCGGCTGTAGCTCAATTGGTAGGGCTCCGGTTTACTACATGGGAGGCCCCAGGTTCGGTTCCCGGGGTGTCCTTGAGCAGGCGGACTGCCTCGAGAAGGCAAGCTGCTATGGGCAGGGCAAAGCTGCCATGGGCAGGGCAAAGCCCCCATGGGCAGGGCAAGCCCCCGCGAGCAGAGCAAGCCCCCACGAGCAGGGCAAGCCGCTCCACGGTGAGCTGACTGGGAGGGTCACCGCGGCAGGGGGAGACAGGCAGACACAGAAGAATGCAGAAAATGAACACAGCAAGAACAAGCAGAAAGAGGGGGGTATATAATAAATAAAAAATAAATCTTAAAAAAATAAAGTAATTACTGATAATGTAGGCCTTTTTTCTGCCATTTTGTTATTTTGTGTTTTGTAAGTTGTATACCTTTTGTGATCCACAATTCCTCTGTTAATGCCTTCTTTTATATATATTTGCTTTTTTGTTGGGTGCCAGTTTGAGTTCCTACTCATTTCCCTCTGTATATATTTTTTTCAGATATTTTCTTTGTGTTTACCATGGGGCTTAATATTAATATGTTAAATCTATATCAACATGCTTTGTTTTGATATCAAGTTTGTGACAATAGCATATGCAAACACTGTTCCTATATGCCTCTGCTCCCACATCAGTATATACTGATGATGCCCTATTTGGACATCAATATATTAATACCTATTCATCAGCATATATTGGTATATATTAATGGTGCCTTGATTTGGACATTTTCCCAGCCTCAAAACCATAAGTGAAAAAAATTCTATTATTAGCCCAACCCATTTCATGGTATTTACTTTCCACAGCCTAGGAAACTAAAGCATATTTTGGTGCCAGAAAAGTGGGGTGCTGCTTTTGCAAATAACAAAAATGTGGAAATGGCTTTGGAATTGTATAATGGGTAGAGGCTAGAAGAATTGTGAGGTACTTTATAGAAAGGCCTAGATTGCTTTGAAGAGACTGTTGATTTAAAAAGACATGCTAAAGATGCTTTCAGTGAAGGTTTAAAAGAAAATGATGAATGTGTTTTTGGAAACTGGGGGAAAGGCAATCCTTATTTTAAAGTGGCAGAAAACTTAGTGAAATTGGGTTCTGATATTGGGTGGAAGGTAGAACTTGAAAGTGATAGACTTGGATATTTAGCTGAGATTTCCAAGGTAACTATGGAAAGTGCAGCCTGGTTTCATTTTGCAGCTTACAGTAAAATACAAGAGGAAAGTGATAAACTGAGAACAGAACTCCTGGGTACAAAGAAATGAGAAACTGATGGTTTGGAAAATTCTGTGTTTCTGAAAAGTGAATCCCCAAAGAGCAGTGCTCCATGTGAGTGATTAACTGAACATGGATCCAGTCAACTACTTAATGCAAGTCAGAATTGGAGGTGTAATTATCCAGGAAGGATCCATGGAAGTCCTACTGTCTGATGGTTTGGACCCCTGTGTACTATATGTAAAACCAACAAGTTTTTTGCCAAATCTGTATGAATTCAAGGGCAGGACCATGGAAGCTGAGGTCTGAACTAAAGACATCTCAGGCCAAGAGAACAGGCCCACCCATGTGTGTGAAAAGGGTGAGTCTGCCCTGGAAATTGGAGAGGAGGGGCCTTCCACCCTGTTTTTCAGGAAGAATGCCGCCCCTGCAGTGTTCGCAGAAGGTGCAGCCTGTGTCCTGGGGATTGCAGGGTCTAGCCGCTGCCCCAATGCTTGATAAGGGTGGAGCCTTCACTCCAGTGTTCAGGGAGAACATGGGCACTGCACAAGTGATTGGAAGGGGTGAGGCTGCCACTCCATCAGGCCCAGAGGACAAAACATTGTTCCATAGATGACTTTCACAAAATGATGTCTAATGGAGTATTCCTGTCAGGGTTTCAGAATTATTTGGGATCTGTGACCCCTATTTTCCTTCCAGTTTCTCCCTATGGGAATGGGAATGTTTATCCTATCCTTGTCCCTCCATTGTATATTAGAAGCAGATAACTTGTTCTCTAGGTTGCACAGGTTCACAGGGGGGAATTGTGCCCCAGGACATACCACACCTATAAAATATTTTACTGATACTTTGTCCTAGGTATTATTTCTGATATGCTTTATGGCTTTTGGGTTATTGCAATGAAATGAATGTATTTTCATGTAGAAAGAACATGTCTTTTGGGGGTCCAGAGGGTGAGCTGCAGTGGTTTGAAGCTGTATGTACCCCAGGAAAACATTCTTAAATCTAATCCCTTCCTGTGGGTTACATAAGTAGGACCTTTGATGAGGTTTCTTCAGTTAAGGTGTGGCCCACCTCAGTCAGGATGGGTCTTAATCCTATTGCTGGAGTCCTTTACAAATGGAGTGAAATTCAGACAGAGCAATAGAAAGCCACAGAAGCAAGAAGTTAAAATCAACAAAACCCGGAAAAGAAGGGAAAAACCAACAGAGGCTACCATGTCCCTTGCCATGTGACAGAAGAGCCATGGATCACCTGTAGCCGGTCTTTGGGAAGAAAGCATTGCCTTAATGATGCCTTGATTTGGACATTTTCTTGGCCTCAACCCTATGAGCAAACAAATTCCCATTGTTAACCCAACCCATTTCATGGTATTTGCTTTGAGCAGTCTAGGAAACTAAAACAGCATCTCTTATGAAACTTTATCTTTTGAATTATGTATTAATTGATAGCTCTCAATCTTTTAGAAAGAACCACATAGACATAGTAAGTTTTTAGCTCCTTTCTTCATGATGTCTCTGTTATCTCTTTCTGAGGAAATGTATATTGAAAGATCACATAAAAAACTCAAGGTCATGGAGCACAATTCAGGGCCAGGACTCCACCTCAGTTCTATATTTCTGTTTCTATATTCTTGTCTGGTTGGCCATGGCTGCAGAGAATCAAAGAACCAAAGAGACCTGGCCACCATTTGAGACAGTTTAGTGGTGATAGCAGTTGGATGAAAAGAACCAAAAAAAAAAAGGATTTTTTCCATTTTAGTCACTGCTGACAGACTCTTCAAATAGGAAATAATCAGAGTAAAAAGGATGAATCTACTTTCATCATGAGAGAAAAAAGACAATAGACTGTCAGAAAAGGGATATATCTATATTTTGTAGATAGGACCTTATACATTAGGAATTTTTGCCACTTACTTCTTTCAGAAGCTGTTGCTTTAAACCATGTCTATGTCCTTCAGCTCCTTTACTTGCCAGATTCTTCTCTAAAATGCTATCAAGTAAAAAAAAAAAATTACTTTGGGGGCTTTCTTATAAAATATTTTCTTCTATGTTGTTTCTTGTTAATATGAAGAGTTTGATAACCTGAAAGGAACACTGATTTCTAGTCTTGAATTTACAAAAACTCTGTTTCATATTTCATCAGCTGGGGATCACATCTGTCCTACAGACTTCAAACAATTTTTTAATAGATGACAGAAGAGGAGCAAATATTCATTGAGTGACTACTATGTGCCAAGTCCTAATAATGGAGAGGAAGCAGTGTAATACAGGACAGAAAGTAGGTTAACAGGGATAATTGTCAGGTGGAGGTAGAATAAAGGCAAGTGAGCCACTGCAGATGTTATAGCCCTTCCAGGAGTAAGAAGCCAACGGCGAGGAGGTACAGAACAATGAAGACTACAACACAAGCAGAACCCATGAACACCTTGGTAGGCCCTGTGTCTGTGAAAATCAGTAGTAGCAGAATAAACCAAAGTGTTGGGTTACACAGAGCACTGAGTTTTACCTTTTAACTTTTGTCAGAGATATAAAAATTCCTGCAAGCAGCTGCAGATGGAAGCTTTTTAAAAGATGGAAGTCAGAGAAAATCTATTTAATGTAGACCAGAACTGACTGCAGTTTTACAGGGGATAAAGAGGGAGAAGCAATGTTTTCTATTAGCTTCTATTTACCTAACATACCTAATGTCTACATTTGGAGACTTAGACAAAAGCAGAGAAAATAACGTACATATTTTTTGGGTGGAAGGGGAGGAGGCTTTGAGGGACAGGCCTCCTCATGAGAACCAGTGCCTCCAGGGAAAGGACAACAGCCCCACACATGCTGATGCCCAAGCCAATGTTTACGAAATGCAGTGGATATGTATTATTATTTTAATGCCAGGAAATAAAGGATTTGAAGTGAGCTTTAGAATAACAGTGAAGCTGGAATTTAAAAAAGGTATCACTATAGCAAGCTTATGACTTCTGGAGGAACTCCATTGCCATCACACTCAGCAGGTCAAAAATAAAGATTGTTAGTTACGTTCAGGCACGATTTTTGCTTCACAGCACCATTAAGGTATAATTCTTATTTACAGAGTTATTTTACAATAATAGTTTAAAATATTAGCTGTTTTCATAGTTATTGCTAAGAATTATTGTTTGTCTAGTTGAAAGTAGCAGGTAAATGTGGGATTTTGTATGTACAACAAAAGCGTGAAATAGATCTATGACAAAAAAAGAAAAAAAGCTTAAACTTTTCATATGTGCTTTTCAGTAATAGGGGACAGGGAAGGATTAGTTAGAAAATGAATAAGGAAATATATAATTTATTATCAAAACCAAGATACTTTCATCTAGGATAAAAGCTCAGGCCCTCCTCTAATATCTATGAAGCCAGAGACAAGAGTACAAATGGAAGTTTCTATATTGAAATATTTATTTAAAGTATAAAAAGAAAGCAAACAAACTGCTAAAAATACCATGTTCTATTTTTCTAACTTTACAAATAAATATTCATGACAATGAGGAAGATTTGTTATAAATTTAGAATTCTCAGAATTTTTGGAGTTTTGTTCAGAACCATGGTGGTATAGTGTGACCTGGCCCCTGCGCTCCAGAAGTCCCATTTCTTCCCATCCTCAGCTCCTTCTTGCTCTGGGGTGGTCTCGCATGTGCGTGTAAGTGCAAACCCTAGTCTGCACATCTGAGCTCAGTCCACTTGCTGGAGTGAACAGCCATCCCCGACCACTCCTTGAGACTTGGAGTAGACACAGACCATCATCAAGAAAGGGAACCTACCACAAAGACCCATGCAATTCATGGATATAAGCATAATCCATTTGGGTAGTAGGCTCTGGGGTCCCGGGTGTCCAGGCATTGTTAGAAGGTAAGGCTCAGCAATGGGTGGATATGTTTCTTTGGCCTTGATGACTCTTCAACCCATAGAGAGAGGTCCTGCTAGAGCAAGTCCAGAGTTGTGAGTCTTTAGAGTGCAGGGCACACGACAGGTTTTTGTTTTCCTCATAGATCTGTGGCCAGTACTGTCTGTGCTAAACTGGAAGGGATGGCAGGACAACAGGCATAAACCTGGGCTGTCTTGAAGAATCCCTGAACTTATGGAACACGTGGAGGAGTAAAAAGTACAGCATAGGAAGATGTTCTGGGTGCAGACCAGGATCAAAAGGTCTTTCTATAAAAAAGAACCTGCATATCAACTTGGATTTAAAGCGCATTCTCATACAAGCTTGTATAAGAGTTAGTAACAGTAAAACTTGGAGGCAGATATAGGTGGATGAGCTTCCTGGGTATAGAATCAAAAGGGAAAAAAATGGTTGGCTGCATTTGTTACATGAACATGAAGAAATAAACATTTAAAGCAACCAAAATGGGCTTTAAAGAGCTAGAATTTGTGAAGAAACTGTATGTCCTTTGAAGAAAGAGAAGATCAAGAAAAGAGCCATCAGCAACTACCCAGAAATATGCTTAAGGCAGAAGATAGTTTTTGCGGAAAAGGATATAACACATTTCAGAAAAGGGAACACTATCTGATATACTGGAAGAATGCAATTTTTAGTGGTTTTTTTTGTTGTTGTTTCATTTTGATTTGTTATGAAGTAATGTATAATGTATACAGAGAACTTCTAAATGAAATAATTGAAAAAAAGATTTTTTAAAAAAGATTGGGAATTGAATATAAAACTGTTTCCAGAAAATTTCAGATACTGGCATAGAAGATAACATAGCCTGAGATAAGATGAAGAGAAAGAAAAGTCAAAAGAAAACTAAAAGGATATTGTGAAGGACAAATTGATTAGCAAAAATATTTAACAACTTAAAATAAAATTATATGATGAAAATAGGTAAGATTTCAGAAGGCAAGAGACATGGCTTTCAGCTAGGTTCTGAGAGGAGAATGTAAGTGGAATTTTGAGATATCAGGATGTCCACCATATAGAGAACTTGATGAAAATGTAGGCTAAAGGTTTTTATTTTGGGATCTAAGGACTCCTAGGTCACTGACAGATGTACTCTGGGGTCCATGAATCTATTACATCACTGAAATTATATGAAAAGTTTTGTTTGTTTAACTTGAAGAAACAAACTTCTTTCCACACACAAATTAATGAGGAGAATGCTTCTTTTGTACAGATGTCCACACTTAACAGATGACAATTTCAACGTATTTGCATTTAGAGCCAAGAGAGCAACCATTAGTTATATGAATTGTTAATAAACCCAAGTCTTATTCCTGGTTCTCCAGAGGTAGTACAATTTTAAAGACAAAGTGAGAAAGAAAAAAGTTAACAATTGTCGGGGTGACATGTAATTCCACTTCTTCCAATTACCTCCATTTCTGCTCCCTTTTACAGTTGCTAACCTCTCCACACTTCTAACATCTACTTGTCGCCATATCACTGCTGCCCAGTTCTTTTTTTTTTTTTCAATGACGCCCAGTTCTTGAAACTCTTTCTTCCCTATTTGCATTTACTCTCTAGGTGATCTCATCTAGTGTCATGGCTTGAATTGCCATAAATATGGTGACTTCTCCAGTGTTTGTATCTGCACCTACCTCTCCCTTAAGCTTCAGACTCATCTATCTAACAGCTAATTATCAATTCCACCTTTGTGTTAAATAGGTTTTGAAAACTTGGCATGTCCAACACTAAACTCCTGGTCCTCCCTTTTGAAACTGCTCCTCCCTGGGTCTTTTCCACTTCAGTGTACAGAAGTCCTTTCTATCTGGGGCTTACACCAAAGAGTCTGGAGTCATCATCAATTCCTCTTGTTTTCTCAAACACTATAAACAATATGTAAGAAAACCCTGCAGGTTCTACCTTCAAAGGATATCTAGAGTCAGATCAATTCTCATTGCTTCCACCACAACCAAACTGGCCCAAACAATGTCTATTTTATACATGTTTATTATATCCTAGCTTCTTCTCTTGTCCTCTTACGTTTAATTTCCACACAGCAGCCAGAGTGACAATCCTTCTCAGAATATCCCTCCACTATTCCTTTCAAGTGACCCTACTCCAGCTACACTGATCTCCTTGCTCCCAAGCACATTTCCACCTCAGAACATCTTTATTTCCCTACTGGAATTACATATTTATATCCTTTGCCCATTTTTCTATTGGATTGTTGACCTTTTCTCATCACTTGCAAACTCATTATATAAAGATTAATCCTTTTGTCTGTGATATGAGTTATTAATATTTCCTCTTTTTTGTCTTTTTTACTTTTTGTATAGTGTCTTTTGCCATGCGTAAGTATTTTTTAATGTGTTCTTATTTATCAGAGCTTTTCTTCCAATTTCAGAATTTCTAGTTATAATTTGATAGGTTTTCCCAAATTCAAAATTATAGATAAATTCATCCATATTTTCTTTCAATATAGTTTGGTTCCTTATTTTACATATAAATCTTTAATACATTTGGATTTATTCCTCTGCAAAGTAGGAGGTATGGATCCAACATTAATTCTTTTTTTTTAAATGAAAACTCAAATTTCCAAAACATCTTTTATTTAATAGTCCATCTTTTGCCACTGATTTAAGATAACATCTTTACCATAAAATAAAATCTTATAACTGCTTGGTCCATTTTGGCACTTTCTATTTTATTCCATTTGTCTGCCTTTCTATTCATATGCCATTACCACATAGTTTTAATCCACCTTGCTTTTGTGTTTTGTTTTGTTTTGTTTACAATTATTATGGATACTTATATTTATTTCCCAGATAAAATTTAGAATCAGTTACTCCTTTTTCAAAATAATTACCTACTGGCATTTTTATTTAGAGCATATATAATTTATAATTTATAATTTATATTAGGGAATATTGACTTCTTTATGATGTCGAAATTTCCTATTCAAGAACATGGTGTGTCTTTCTATGAATTGATGTCTTTAGTTATGTCCCTTGTTGTTTTAAAATGTAGTTCATGCAGTTTTCATTCATTTCCTGTTTAATTTGTTCCTATATATTTTAGCTTCTTTTGGTGGCATTAAAAACTTGGTCCTTTTTCTCACTGTATCTTCTAACTGGTTGTTTTATGTATACATGAAAAATATTGATTTATATATATTATTTTGTATATCACTCTATTTCTGAATTCTCCTGCTAAGAGTGGGCATGCCCAATTCTGTCAACAAATATTGATAGTTTTCTCCTCCTTTCTAAATGTTGTACCTCTAGTTTGTTTAGTTTAGTTTTGTTTTGCATTGTCTAATTGCACTGGCTAGATCATCGAGTTGAACATTAACTAATAGTAGTGATATGTGAGCATTTACCTCCTGGTCCTGAGTCCAGGGACAATGCTTCTAATATTACTCCACTGAAATGCTGACTTTGGACCTGAGGTATCTTTTATCATGCTAATGAAGTGTCTATATACTCCCAATTAAAAAAAAATTCTTTTAATTAAGACTCTTAATGGATTTTGTCAGGGGCTTCTATGCTATGGTTGTTTTTTTTTCTCTTTACATCTCTTAATATGATGTATTGAGTTGATTGATTTCTAAAATATTGATTCATCCTTGCATTATAGAAAGAAACCTTACTTGGCTCATGAAACATCTTGTAATATGCACTGGATTCTGTTTTCCAATATTTTATTTAGGTCTTTCCAATATTCATAAAAATATAAATCTGCTCTTTTCTTTGTGTTTTGGTATAACCAGGGTTTGATTCTGATATTCTCAGTTCATAAAAATAATTTGGAAGCTTTCCTTTGTTAGAATAATTGAAATAGCACTGGAATTGCTCTCTTTAAAGATTCGGTAGAATTTTCCTGTAAAATTATTTGAAGAGGCTGCTTCCTTTAGGGGTACTATGTTTTGTAAAACTTTAACTTTCTTTATGAAACTCTGTCTTGTATTTTCTATTTCTAGATAGCGATAGTTTTGGTAAGTAATATTTCTTTTTAAAAAGTATATGTGTATTCTATCTGGAGTTTCAAATTCATTTTGAGTTGGACAAACTAGTGCAATATGATCGATTTTAATTTCCTCTGACTTTGGGTGTGGATTTTTTTACCACTATATGTTTATAATTTCTATATTTTACCTTTTCTCTTTTTTTCTTGAGTAAATTTATCTAATAGTTTATTTGTTCTATTGATTTCTTTAAAACTAGCTTTTGAATTTATTTATTAATCTAATTAGTTTCTTTTTTCTAATTCATTAATTTTTTATCTAAAATTTCATCTTTATGATTTTATTCCATCTATATTGTTTTTTTGTTTGTTTGTTTATTTTTATTATTTATTTATAATGTGGATGATGCATCAGTTTCTTTTCATTCTTTCTTTTGGTTTTGTTGTTGTTGCTGTCATTGTGAGTGCTTAAGACCGTGAGTTTTCCTCTGAGTACTACTTTCTCTGTATCTCATAGGCTTTGATGTGATATATTTTATTACCATTTTGTAGGAATTCTGCAGGTTAAATTTGTATTTCTCCAATAACTTAAAGAGCTATTTTAAAATATAGGTTTTTTTTTAAAATAAAAAATTCCATTTGAAGATTCTTTTTATTTTCTGATCTTCTTATTAATTCTGGAGTACATTCTTGTACTTTTGCTAATTTTTGTAATTTATCAATTTTTCTTTATGCTCCTAAATATTTTCATTTTCATGAATGCTCTATGGGCTTTTGAAAAAAAGGTGTACTGTATAGTTTGAAATTTCATGGGACTTAATGTCTGTGTGTGTGTGTGTGTGTGTGTGTAAGATTTACTTTTCTGTGTTACTTGTATCTTTTGTTTCTTTTCTCATATTTTCCACTTTATCATTTTTGAGAGATGTAAATTAAACTCTCCTACTACTTGTGTGTTTTTGTATATTTTTCCTTTTAGAGCCTATAATTTCTGCTATGTATTTATAACTGCACAGATATTCATAAATGTTATGCCTTCTTTGGAAGTAGTACCCATTAGCATTATTAGGGTCTTCCTTTTTCTCAGTTAATGCTTTTTTAATCTTAATTCCCCCTTGCCTAAAATTAAGATCAAGATCAGTACTTATTTGTGTGTTTGGACTTGCTTGGTAGAGTACCCCTTCACATCCTTTTATTTTCCAAGTTTTTTAATCACTTTGTAAATTTGTCTTTTGTCTACCTTGAAGAGATGGCTGCTGTTCTGTGATCCAATCTGAAAATCGTTTGTTGTGTGTTAGTAATTAAAAATAAATACTTACTAAATGATTGAATGAATCTCTAGGTAGATCTGGGGTTTATGCAAGGGTATATATCTGTTACCCCACTACACATGGAAAGCAAGACTAAAAATGAAAGAAAAACTGTTGATAAAATCCTCTGGTGTTTGAGTTGAAATAAGTTGCTTGTTTACTAGGTGTATCCTGCTTTGGCATAGTGTGAATGTGAAGCCCAAAATATGGAGTTTGAGAAAGTCTTGGAAGTGGGTGGAGACTTGTCTCCAGTGCGAGTGCTGTAGTGTTCTGGCCACACACCTTGCGAGAGGTGTTCTTTGTGCTGTGAGCTAAGTTGTAAAATTACCTGTGCAGTTTGAATTGTATCTCTCCTAAAGTCAAAACAAAATTTCATTATGCAAAGGGTTTAGTTTAGAAATGCCAGTTTGAAAGTAGGCTGAAATGTATTCGATTGTAAAAACAAAACAAAACAAAACTCTATGGAGGAACTACATATCATACTGTAATGTGCCTAGTGTAGTGCTTTTGAAATAGTAGATGCTCAATACATTTTAGTTGATTTAAATTACCCAATAATCCCCTCTCCATTTTAGGACAATATCATGAGCTTAATGTTGTGAATTCAATAGAATTTGTTAATTTGTTAATATTTGTCACATGTAGTGATTTTTCACCAGATGACATCCTGTCAGATGATATTCAGTGAGTACACAGTGGATGGCATCAGTTCCATCTGATTGGTACCTACAGAATGCAACTAGTTAAATATTTTTACTTTCACCTCTGAATGACTTACAAGAATGTTTTTTTTCACTCTTACCAAATTGAAATATTTTGCTTTATTTTTTGTTATTTTTTCATGTCAATATTAGTATGAAATTTTAATGTTGTTTCTGTCTCAAAGAGTTTACAGTCTAATTATAGTTACATTTAATTCCTAACTTACCTTTACAGAAATATTTGATTACCAGTCTTGAAGACAGTACATGGCAAATTTTCTTGTTCACGTTGATATCAGCATTATGTTAAACATAAATCTCCATGCTCTCAACTTTGTGGATCATTATAGTGCTTGCATTTTTTATGCTATACTTGGACTTAGTTAATATTTGAGCTGGTTCTTTTCAGATTGATTTATTAAATATACAATATTATGATTGTAAAGATTTCTTTATGGAACAAACTATATGATGGGTATTTTTGATACTTAAAAAAATTATACCAGTCATGTCTATGTCAGATGTCAATATCTGATGTACATATGAAAAAAAATCATGGCCTTTGGTTAAGTAAGGTAGTCTCAAAGATTACTATAGCTTATCAACTTGAACAAATGTTTTAAGTCTTTGAGCCACCGTTTCCATACCTGTGAAAAGAGGATAACAATAAAATATGCTTAAAACTAAATCAGCTACATAGTAATATTCAATATATTGTGGCTATAACATAAAATATTTCAAAATGACATTGCAAGCTTATAATGGTAAAATAGATCTCATAGAAATAAGCCTTTCTCATACTGAATGTGGCATTTAGATTTATTTAAATCCTAGGACATAAAGCATTTCTGTATTATACAGGCTCAATAACTACATGAAAATAAACTGGCAAATTAGGGAGAGTGGGAGAAATAAAACTGCAAATGAGAGAGATGTGTTGTATGTTGCAAATAAACCCTATTGTAATGCATATGCCTGGAGATAAAGATAAAAGCTAAATAATTGAAGAGTTACTTTTAATTATTGTAAGAGTTGTTTAACAAATCTTGGTCTTTGCTATATATAACTGAGCATCACATCCCACATCATTCCTTTTCCTCTCCACAAATACTTACGTGAGGAAAAATTGTGAAAAAATCTAAAATGGTGCAAACAGAACAGATTAGATTATTAATTCTAGTGCAAACTTCTGGGTTATCTGTCTGTTTTTCATTTCCCTCTGAGCTATTTTACAACTATGTAAGCTGTAAAATTGGATAATAATGCAAGTGATTTTTTTTCTATGGAAATGTTCATTCCTTGTGTCCATTGGAATACAACTCATCATTGCCCTTGGATGATTTGTTTTCATCTATTTGTGAATTCATTTCAGCATTCCTTATCTGCCTCTATATGTGTGTGGTATTTGGAATTCCTCCATAACATTTTACTGGTTCCCTCATTAATTATGAGTCAAACAAAATCTGCGATGTGTTCATTTCATATTTTCATGACAATCATATTTATACCCTCTTTTTTTATTTTTGTTACATATCCCCCCCCCCCTTTCTGCTTGCTCTTGATTTGTGTTCATTTTTTGTGTTCTTCTATGTCTGCTTTTGTCTCCCCCCCGTAGTGGCGATGCGCCGAGTCAGCTCGCCGCGCAGGCGGCTTGCCCCGCTTGTGGGCAGCTCTGCTCCGTTTCGCGGGCGGCTCTGCTCTGTTTTGCGGGCGGCTCTGCTCTGTTTTGCGGGCGGCTCTGCTCCATTCGCGGGCAACTTGCCCTGCCCATAGCGGCTTTGCCCTGCCTGTGGCGGCTTTTTGCCTTGCCCACGGCAGCTCTGCCCTGACCATGGCGGCTTGCCCTCTCAAGGAGGTCTGCCCACTTGGAGAGGTCCCCAGGAACCGAACCCGGGGCCTCCCATGTGGTGAACCAGCGCCCTATCCACTGGGCTACAGCCGGCCCCCTATACCCTCTTTTAAAAACTTTAAAAAATTTGAAGGTTTTCCTATAAGTTGTTTAATGAATTCACCTTAACCGACTTATGCCAGAGATGGTTACCACATTGGTCACTTAAACCTAGGCATGTCTTTTTCCCTGGTGCTCAGAAGTGAATCCAAAAAAAAATTTGTTTCTTTGCAGGAGTTAAATTATTCCACACTGGGGCAACAGTGATTTCGTGTCTGATCATTTAGGGATCGCTGTTTTGGTTTTTTTTTTAAGATTAATTTTTTTTATTTTTTATTTTTTAAAATTTATTTATCCCCCTCCCTTACTGCTTGTGCTCTCTGTGTCCATTTACTATACGTTGTTCTGTGTCTGCTTGTCTCCCTTTGTTGCATAATCTTGCTGCGTCAGCTCACCGCGCCACGTGGGCAGGCTTGCCTTCAACAAGAGGCCCCAGAAATCAAACCCAGTGCTTCCCATATGGTAAACAGGAGCCCAACCACTTGAGCCACATCTGCTTCCCTTAGTGATCACTATTAATCAATTAATAGATTAGAGAGATCTATTCTCTGATGGGTGAGAGAAAAAGAGATTCATGTTTGCTAGTCCTTTTTGTTTTTTATCTATTTGTTTATTTTAAGCTCAGATTAATTAAGAATTTTATGACCATCTATTGAGAGAACACCTCTTTGATATTTAGACCAGTGGGTTTTTGTGTTTCTCTGTGTTTTACTTCTTTTGAGCTGTGGCGAAAATTGTAATTGAAAGGTGTATGCTCTTTATGTGTCTGCATGTATCTGTGTCTTTAATTCCTAACAGCCTTTGTCTCTCATTATGTGAGTATATGTTACATGTCTTTGGAGATCATTAATAAATTAAATCATAAAGTCTTTTAAATTAAAGAGCTCTATTCTGTTTGGTTTATAAAGATAAAACTAATTGTTTATGTTAACTGAATATACCAGAAAATAAGGAAATTTCCCAGAAAATAAGGAAGCTTTATTTCTAATACTCATAATACATTAAACACACTATACTTAATACACACACATATATGTGCGTATGTACATATATCTGATCTATATGTTTTAAGAACTCAAGTTCATATGATTAATGTAAGTAAATTTTGGCATATTAAACTAGTTTAATAATTTTAGTTCAATAAACACAACTGTATTTTCTCTCACTAGTATTAATGATAATGTGAACACAAATTGTATTTACTTGGGTTTATTTTTCAAAACTTATCCATTGTAGCAAAATTACTCCTAAATAATGTTTAAGATTATGAAAAATGTGCATTTATCCTGATTCATTTTTTATTTCAACAGTATTTATGTTTTGTCAGCTTGAAGATAATTTCCTAGAACTTTAAGTAATTTAAAACCTTGAACTAGTATTAAATTGAGTTAATTAATGTATAACCATTGACTACATGTATTATTCCTAAGTAAGAAAATAAATCTTCACTAAGTGTTTTAGTTTGCTAAAGGCTTCCAATGTGATATACCAGAAATGAGCTAACTTTTCAGTGGGATTTATTAGGTTAAAAGCTTAAGGTTCTGAGGTTAGGAAAAATGTACAAATCAAGGCTTCAGGCGAAGCTCTCCCCTGAAGTTCAGTTGCTGGTGATCCTGGACTCCTGCCATGTAGCAGGGCACAATGGCAGTTCTGCTGGTCTCTGCCTTCTCCTCCAGGCTCACTTTTTCCCTGAGCTCAGCTGGGGGCAGTCAGGCACATGGCTTCCAGGGCCTTCTCTCAGCTTCTGGGTTCTTCTCTATCTTTGTAGCTTTTTTCTGTGTGTGTGTAGCTCTTTTTCCTCTCTATATAAAGGACTCCAAAAGAGAATTAAGACCCATCCTGGGCTATACCCTACTGGAGCAATCTAATCAAATGGACCTCAACTGATCTAATCTAACCAAAGGTTCACAATAGGTTCAATTTAAGAACATAATTTTCTGAGGTCCACAAAAGACTCAAACCAACACATTAAATATAATTTTAACTTCATATTTCTTTCCTTCTTATTTTGTATGCCACATAAACACTATATCGTTGGGTAATATTTTTTGCCATTTCATGAAAGTTTAAAAGGGACGTATATGGTTGTAGAAACTTGTTTCACTTGTGTTCATGACCTTTGCTTATCTCCTACAATGTTTGGGTATGACAGAGAGTTCTCAATTACCCATCCCCCAGGTTTTTTTCAAAAATTGAAGTTACTTTAGTTAAAAATTATAATTAAGAAGAATGGTTGGGACTGCACTTAGGAACAATAGTGATAGAGAAATACAATTGTGTGCGTGCTTTTGTTTTTCAAGGACAAAGTAGTTTTGTCCTAAAAGTATTTGTTCTAAGATTTTTGGTTGGTTGGTTGGTTTGATCTCTGGACTCATTTCCACTTTTAGGACTTACTGAGGATGCTATGTAGCTTTTCTTTGTATGGCTTATATTTATTTGTACTTACTGCATTTGAAATTGAAGGTGAGAATTTAAAAAATATATATTTATTTTTTGATCAATTTGAAGATAGTAATAAAGAACTAATTACATGTTAACCTAAATAACATAGCATTAATATAATTTTTTAACCTCACAGACCCCCTGAGATCCATTTTAAAGTATTAGTTTATTCAGAATATAAAAGAACATTACAAAGGACAAGACTTGTAAAATGAGTTTTATTTCCTATGGCTTATTATACCAGAGTTTGAAAAGACACTACAAATATATTAAAATTTTAGTAGGGTTTGTCCAGTCTTGACTGGGCCCAGGCTAGGTTCCTCAGTTTATTGATTAATATCTTTACTACAGTATATTCTTTACTTTCTGTATAACCTGTCTCAATAGCAAAGATTTAATGTCTTGCCAAATTAATTTTCTGTGTTTTATGTTGACTTTGCTTATGCCTTTCAACAAAAAAATGAAACAAAACAAAAACACAAAAAAAGACCATAATAAACACAAAACAAAAAACTGAGAACAATTTCTGTACTTAGGAATGAACTAAAATTCTTTGCAATGTGTTGCCATATATTTTTATTTTTAAATGTGTGTTGTCATTTTGATTAAATAGGTAAGCAAATACTTTGATCTAGGTACTTTCTTGATTTTTGCCTTTCAAAAAATCAGATTCTAAATATAGAAAAAAAAATTTTCAGGACATAGTTTATACCTAAAACTACCATTGAAATTTCCCATGAAGCCCTGAATAGCTCAAAGATTTATTCTTTTTTACTTTTTAAAAAATGCGGGTTTGTTTGCAGTGATACTATGGTAAGAGTTGTATGCCAAACAGTTGTCAAATCAGAAGACTCCCATTCTTCTCTCAGTTAAATTTCTGTAGATAAAATATTAGTGTGGAAATTTCAGAAATTGTATGTTTTATGGAAAGTCCGTGGAAGTTTGCCAATGCCTTTACTTTATATAATATGTTTTAATTTTGGAATAAACCCTGATCAAAAATCTGCCAAGTTTCCTATATGAGTGTCCTGGTAAGGCTTTGACTAATGAGATTAGACAACAACAAGAAAGTGTTATCAGTCATAATTTCAGTAATTATTTAAAATGTTGATTGACTATAACTTTACTTCTTTAATTTAAATCTAGCATTTTCTACATCAGTGGTTCTCTATTGAAGATGAACATTAGACTTAACCATGAAGTTTTATAAAAATACAGGTCCTATGCCGTACTTGCTGAGTCTCTTTGCTTGATATTCTTGGTATAAAATGTCTCAGGATTTTTGTATGCATTTATATGTATTTTAGATGTATTACATTTTGTCCAATTTTTTTGGAATAGCTTTATTATCTTTGTTTTGCTTGCCACATAAACAACCAAATCTCCTTCTCAGTTGCATTATTCCTATTATGAACCTTCATCACAACTTTAACCTTTGAAAATTTTCACTAATAAATTAACCACAGCCATTTTAAGTCTCTTATATGCCATATTTTGTTTGTGTGTTTTGTTTTACTCTTGCACTTGCCTAAACACTCTTCTTATATTATAGGGCAAAGTTTGAGTCTTCAATAGAGGACAATCTCACAAACTATTGGAAAATAAATGTACTAGGTACTTCAAACTATTGGCATTTCAAATGATAGATGTTTGGGTACATATTTAAATGTTCAAACTTTACTAGTGGAATGAACTAGGGTTTTGAGAACATGTTTCTACTTGCACAAGAGACAGCTTCATGAGATTGCTAGTCTGAGATCCAGCAGAATAAGAACTAATTTCATAGGAGTGAAAGAACTGCTGAGGAAAATTTTGTTGTGCTGATTTTGTGGAATACTGTTGATTTTGTTTAAATATTCTATTTGCGAGAAATTAAGTAAACTTCTTCTGTTTCATTTTAGGATTTCTAATCCACAGCAATTTTATAAACATTGCTTTTTAAACTAGAATAAGATTTAAAAATAGTATTAGGTTTTCACTGATTCACAGGAATTTAGGGGGAAAAAACTTGTCTTCTTGCTTTTTCTGGTAATACAAAGTTTTGTGTGGGTTAGGTAAGAATATATCCTCCTTCCTACCAATATAACTAGACAAATGGACTGTGCCTGGAAGAATTTCCTGAGAGTGTTATATTTGAGAATCATGGTCATCAAATGATTGTCATTGTGGGGAACAAAGTTTGGCTGTTCCTATTAAGCCAATGCCTATAAAACCCTCTCAGGAAAATTGGCCTGGTCCATGGCTTACAGATTCCATGTTATAGGTAAGGAAGATCAGCTCCTGGTATGTCAGGTATCACACCAAATTTGGGGACCTTGACAAAAGAGGAATTCTGCCAAAGTTATAGGTATGGTAGGTAAATCCGGTAGACAGTCTCTGGCATATTTCTAGCCTCATGATAACAAATAATAGAAGTTTATAAAAGCCCAATCCAGGATTCCTTATTACAATATCCAGGCAGAAGTGAAGTTTGTAGCCTTAGTGATCATTCAATACTATATGGTTCTAAATTTTCAAAATAAACTTCAGGAGGTCTCTATCATAAATTAATGTTCTTCATGCACCGATGTGAATATTCTGGCCAAATCCAGCAAGATTGGCCATATTTTTGATCTAGAATATTTGTTCTTTGAGATTATTAAGATCATAAGGAAGGGAGACAGTAAGGAAAAATTCCAAAATCCTTCGAAATGAAATAAAACCCTATATATATATTAGAGTATTATATGTGTACATATATATTCATATATATGTGAAGTGTATTAGTGTCCTCTCATTATATATAAATTATTGTATATAAATATATATGTTAGAGATGTTAGAGTGTCCTTTCTAGTGCTCCTTGTATTGAGCAACTTAACTATGTAAATTATGTAAGTTGCAAAAACTGACAATAATGTACTTGATTCTTTTTTTTTTTTTTTTCCAGTTGCCTTGCTTGTTGGTATTTGGTAGCAATCCCTTGGTGCCAGAGAGGCTAATCCCGGGCATGTCATGTCCCACACTGGGGCAGGGGTGGGGGGAGTTATTGCATTTATATGCTGAGTTTGGCTTAGAGAGAGGCCACATTTGAGCATCAAGAAGACTCCCAGTAAGTAACTTTTAGGCACCCTACAACACTATGCTAAGTTTTAATTTCAAGAGAAAGACTCACAAGCATAGTCATCAATATCAAGGGCGCATCAATGGACCATCCTTCTTCACTAGTTATTGACCCTGTACTTGGGGGGAGTGTTGCTGTTCCATTAGAGAATGTGGCAGAGCTCCCAGGGTACTTGATGCTTGATCACAAAAATGCAAGTTACTTATGTTTAGTGGAATGCGACTGATTATTGCCCTAAGGATAGAGCTATTTTGCATCTATTTGTAAATTCATTTCAGCATTTCTTATATTCTTATATATGTGTGATACTTTGATTTTTCTGTTGAGCCCACTGTAACATCTTACTGGTTCCTTCATTAATTAATGAGTTAAAATCTGTGATGTGCTCATTTTATATTTTTATGAGAGTTGTAATTTCCCCCTCTTTTAAAAAATTATCTTTAACACTTTTTCTTCTTTTTCTCTTTGTCATTCAATACTAAACTATACAATAAGATCCATAATGGAGAAAGGAGAGGAATTCCTGTACATTTTCATATTTCTGGGCATCCTTTCTTTTGGTGAAAGAAGTTTGCATACATTATGGCTTCTTTGGATTTTTCCATCTTGGAAAACAAATTCATAGCTTTTTCTTAATTAGTTTATTGAATTGATTTACCAGGCTATTGAAGACTCTAAAGAGGGTAATAAAGATATATTCACTGACTTCAAGAAGTGTTCCACTGATTGCTATAAAACATTGTGTTTACAAATTAGATTATTCAACACTCTATATACGACTGAAATTCAATTTTAACTTTAATATTTGCATACAGTCAAAAAAAGAGATATAGTTTAAGTAGGTATAACATGAGTTTTAATTGATCAGAATATATAAAGGATGTCTTACAGATTAAAGAAATAGTGGTTTCTATTAGCAGATTAAAACCAAAAGAAAATTAAAATAAATTCACATTAAATTTTTTTATAAGCTATAAATACAGCACTGCAATTCCCATTAATTCTATATACATTGGATTACATTTGAACAAAAATATCCATTATGGATATTTTATGAATAAAAGCACTGGAAGACAATTTTGAAAAACATTTTTTTAAACTGACATATTTTTTAAAAATTAAAATGTGGTTTTCACAAGTGGTTGCATAAAAATAGAAGATCTATATCTTAAAAGTGAGAAATTACCAAATTAGTTTTTAGGTAGATACCAAAGAAATTTTGCTTTTTAAAAAATACCAAATTTTATCTTTTCTTCATGAGTAAGATACAAAGAAGATCTTAATTAGCAATTCACCTTTAAGGAAGTCTAACATTTAAAAATATTACTTCTAAAAAAGTATGGGTACAGTACTAACACAAAGTAATTGTGTACTGCCTACACGTGAAGACTACAACAAATGAACTCTGACCATAAAGGAAATCTGATTTAAACTTTTAAAAATGCACATTAAAAAAAACACATGATAATTACAATATCATTGTTTTAATATAATGCTCTCTGATAATTCAAAATTTTCTACTGCATACATGGTTGTGATTTGACAGTTTTTCTGGAATAATGCTGAAGTATGTGAAAACTGTTAGCTAAAGATTTGAATCTGCATTTTTGAAAAATAAAGAGCTAAAAGTGAGTTTATTTATAGGGATTTTTGTATGATTTAGACAAAAGAAAGTCCAGAACAACTTTGTTCCTTTTTATGACAACTACTAGGAAATCTATAAATTTGAAATCTAAATTCAAGTAGACAAATTGTATTATAAATTGACCATGTCATTTAAAAATATGTTAATTCCAAAATTTTTAGAAATTTTTCCTGGATAATTACAAATAACTTCTGAACTCATAATCTGTTGAAGGCTTTAGAAACAACCTGTGATGACTAATTCATTAGTTTAATCCATTTCAAACATATTGGCACCCTTCAAAAACACATATACGTACTGACTTCTCTCAAAATTGACTTTTACTGATTAAAAGCAATTTGGTTCTTTAAAGATTTCATGGAAAATTAATCTTAGGGAAACAGAATGTCACTTTAATTCATTAGCAAGGCCTTCTTCCATCTTAATTTAATTATTCCATAAATGTTCTGACAATAGTTCTTCCTCAATAATCTATTCAAGTCTTTCACTGATTTGTATTAGCATATAAATTAACTCAATTGAAATATTCCTTTTTTTTTTTTCAGGAAATCCAAACATGTAAAATTATATATATTGTGTTTCTCTAGGGGTTTAAAAATAAATGAACATTTCCAAAACCATATTTCTTCATATATTAAAAGTAAAGTAATATTTTTAATGGGGTAAAATCTATAAGAGTAGCATATTGGCATTTCTTACAGCAGATGTTTAACTTTTCTGGATTAGAATGGAAGTTCGTCATCAAAATAAAAGAAGAAATATGTCTAGCACATATATTATTAAAGTATGAATTGCCAAAACTAATATATTCAATAAAATAATGGTCTTGAGGATTTTAAATAAATATTTTATATCCCATGTAGATGTTTCTTTCTCTTACTTCTCAAACTTTTGATCCTGATATCTGGTTGTCTTTAAAATATTTAACAAATATAGAATTCCAGATTCTATTTTCTTATAAAATCAGCCCAGACACTGCATCAGGCATTAACATGCATGCATTGTAGCATTATATATTTGTTTTTTTTAAAAAATTAGGTTGTATGTAATTGATACAAGACTATAAAACAGAAAAACAGAATATTTACAAGCTCATTTTCACAAAATTTTACAAGTTCCAAAGAAAATAAGAAATCCTTCATTAGTTTCCTTCATATAAAATGACTGCTAATTTGTCTACACAGTAGCAATGGAAGGGACAAAGTTTCTATTTACTGATACAAGGAAACTGATACCTTCCCACATGTGTAGTAAGGCAGATAGAAAAGAAGCCACCAGGTATTTTATAGCATCAACCAAGATGTGACCCTAATAATGCAGAAGTATAATCATCTCATAACATCCTGCTCACCAAGCCTCAAAAAAAGATATAACACAAGGTATAACTGATGTATCAGCAAATGAGTAGCCCATAGCAATTCTTCACAGCTGATTTTCTTGGGGAGAAGAGCACAGGCTAGTAGGAATAATTAACTCTTTATCTGGTCCATCTGAGAGGGTAATTACAAAAATGGTTATACCTCATTCTGAGCAAAAATATCAACTGCACCAATGAACATGGAGTAAAAATTTTTAAAATAGAATAAATACCCAAGCTAATTTTCCCTCCGTGTCTACCAGCCCTAATTAGGTCTCTTTAGGCAACAAGAACAGAATCATGCCCAACGTGTATATAAACTTTTGTGGCCTTATTTATTTGTGAATTTATGCAGTGGTGTGCTGGAGTGGGCTCATACCAGTTTGAAAGAGTTGATTGTGCTCATCTCTTACCAATTCCGTGTTTAGTAATATCAAGTTGGTAGCTTAAAATCTATATGTAGCAGAAGTAATTGCTCCACTAAAACTGGAAAATGCTAAGAATCAGCCACCACAGCCCCCACCCCCATTCCCCAGAGCTCCTCGTGAAACATTTACCAGCCCACTACTGAAATCACATGAGGATTTCCTTTGTGGCATTCAAGAAATTCAGGAGTGGTACAAGACAGTTAAGCAGTGATCCCTGTATTATCATACATATAAGTTTTCTGAATTTAACACAACATTTTCAATATCATGGATGCTTTTTCCATTTAAGTGTTCACTAGGGTAGTCATGACTGGAAACGTGATCACTGATTGTTGATACTGTGTAAGATGCACTACGAAGAGCATCTGATGGGGAAAAACTATTTCCAAATTGAATTTTATATTGATTCCAGTTTCTTCTCAAAATTGCTTGAACCTATTAATCATAAAGAAGCAGAAAGAACAAGAGTAATCCTTAATTGAAATGAAGACATTGTATTTAATAGCATAATAACTATGAAAAAAATTGATGTTAATTAATTAAGAATAGCATATCTTAATTTTATTATTTAATTTTTAAATTATATTGTACAAACCATCTTAATATTATGAAATACATTTCAGGAAACACTGTATTTTTAGATTACATTACTACTTTGTTTTCCATGTCTTATCTTCAAAGCTTTAATGATGCATATGTATTCATTGTTGTTAAATAGTTACAACAGTGAATACACCCCCCTACAAGATTGCATATGCAATATCTAGTTTTATATCAATATCTTTATTAATAGGATGAGAAGATAATTGGTGAGAGAATGCAAGAAGAGGGAAACTAATATAAAGAAAAAGAAATTAGAGACAGGGAATGTAAATCAGCAGCAGCAGCCGTTATTAAGTGATCACATTGTGTCAGGTACTATGCTACATAATGAAAAAAAGAGCAGGGTTATTGTCCTCATGAAGCTTACTATCTAGAAGGAATAAAGGTATTGAATATACAATTACAAATCAGATGAGTATTGTGAAAAAATTTAGGAATGTCACTTTCTACTTTACGTTATTTTGATCCCCTTTTGCCCTGATGAGTTTGAAGTTAATGACTCTTCCTCATTTCACATCACAACCTCTCTCCCATTTCGTTTTCCTAAATCACTGGGTCTAGAGATCAGGGCTAGGTAGGTCATATATAGCAACTTTGGTTTTAATTGAACATAGGACACTAAGGTAATTTTCTTTGTATTCAGTCAATGGAGAACAAATGAGAATCTTCAAATACATCTCTTCCTGGGCAATTCCATGTCTAATGAATGAGCTGACTGGCAAAGGGAAAGTCTGCATCTATGTTAAGAACTGTTAGCTGTATCTCAGTCTATGATCTATGTCTGTCTAAAGCATGTGTTGTTTGAGTCATCTTTCACAAGCTTTTTGCTGCTCTTTGATCCTTGGACTGCTTCCCCAAAGGGAACCTTAGCTCTAAGAGCAATTTTCCAGTCATTCAGGTACTATGAACACATTCATGAAACAATTGCTTAACTTTCTCCGAATTATGTAGAATTTCTCGACCTTCTAGTCTCCAAATTACAAGCATTCCGTAACACATAGGTATTCGTGAGATGTCTTCAGCTATGTAGGATACTTCAGAGTCCTGTAAGTTTCCTATCCTCTGTCATTTAAAATGAACAGAAGTTTTACTGTCTCATTTCATGTTTTAACATGTGGAAAATAAAAAGTAGAAGGAACAAATATAGCCAATGGAGTTCTTTAGAACTTGAAATGAGATATTAGAATTTCTAGTTAGCTTTTTTCTACTTGAATCAAAAATATATATTATTAAAAATGTAATAGATTTGTTTCAAGTTATATTACTATGCAATTCAATGATTTGAGGATTTCCAAGCTTACTTCTTTATAAATGATAATGATATCTAAAGGAAATAATTTATATTCATGTAAAGTTCCTTTGAAAATGAAAACATTTATTTACAATAAATGTTTATCCTGCAAAAATTTGTACCTTGTTTCCTTCTGGTTTGGTAACATAATTCTAATGCCCCAAATAAAATAGTCAAGTTAATGCAATTTAAAATAATATATATGTGTGTAATATCTCCAAGAAAATAAGAAAATGACAGATGGGATTTCTTTGGAGTGTGAGTTTTAAGTAAATATTCAAATATTTAAAACAAGATGATTTTTCACCAATTATCCAGATATACCTTATGGGAATTGTTTTTGATCTCAATTTTTTATACTTAGTTAATATCTCCTCACTTTGTTACTAAATGCTAGACTCATTGAATATATAAACTATATAATTGTTGGATGAAAGGAAGTTAGTTAAGTGTAGCTCAGTGCAAAACATTCTACATAATGTTGGGAAGAAGCCAACAGGAAGAAAGTCTTTGCTGTAAATGTAATACTTACAGTTCTAAAAAGGAAAGCTTAAGTGCAATTCTAATAGCCACAATGACTTTTTAAATATTTGAGTATTTGTTCCTGAAATATCTACTTTAAGGTTATCGCTCTATTTCTTCTTTGCAAGTAAATCATCAGAAAAAAACATGGAAAGCCAATTTCCTGAACTGAGGGTACTTATTTACTAAACCTAAAAATAAATCTAATTAGAGACCCACAGGCCTTGTAGATTTCTGTTTGTTTATCTTATTCTTGATGAGATTGTTATGTCTTTTTAATCTGCTTCCTCTAATACAAAATGTGCACAGGTTCAACAAAACATTAAAATGTCCACTCTTAATAAACTTTTAATGAGGAAAAAATGTACCGGGAAGGGTAAAAAGGAAAACTGCCATGGAAGAGAAGATAAGCTGATGTCATTAAGGCTAACTGTTTAGAATATAGCATTACAGCTTTATATGACCTTTTAAATATGCCCTTCTTTTGCCTTTTTATATGCCTTTTTATGTACCCTTTTATATGCCCTTTTTATAAAGCACCTGATAAGCAACCAACTCTATATTCTGTGACCTAAAATAAGTTTAAAAATCAAATTAATATTATAGAGCTTGGAATAAACCTTTTACCTAATATTCATTATGTGGGTTCAGTTCTCAAAAAAATATTTTTGTTGACTTAATAGAAACCTCTACTTTCAGATGTTGTCAAATATACTCATGTGACTAGGGAGGGGCCTTCTTGATCAGTAGAGTCCCCAAGCTATGTTAACTGTGTGTTTTGTCTGAGTGGACTAGGAATGGACTAAAGTAGCCTGAGCACTAATCAAGCCACAGTTATTTGACTAGTTAGAAATGCAAATAGGCAGATCTGAGCTGAAAAGTAAAATAAATAAAAGGCGAGAGTAAAAAAATAGAGATATTAAGCAAAAGGCAAGCTATTTGGCCTAATGTGAAAAGCAAGAAGGAAACCAAGCCTGAGCAAATGATTTTAAGAAGTGCATGACATAGTTGGAACAATGCAAAATGAATTTGCCAACTGTGAGTTCAAGTTATGAGAGTGGGAAAAACGAAGAGACAAAAGAGGAGGGATTACAATATTTCTTAAGATGACAAATGAGTCATACACAAACAGGGATTGTATCTCTAGAGATGAACAGAAGGGGACAGATATTAGAGATGTTGTAAATAATGGAAGGATTTGGCAATAACCTGGCTCAAAGATTTCATATTATTATAATTTTCCAATGCCAAAGTTTTCTCAATTTTAAGAAATGGCAAAAGATCAAGGTTCTGTGTCTTGCTTACACAGAGTGTAACAAATTTGCAAGGCATTAGCTTAGATATTTTCTGAATTCTCTGTCTAAATAAAAGGGCCAATTTGAAATTTTGATTCCAATATGATTAATGTTCCCACATATACATGCAATTTTGAAAATGAGTGATTTGACCAATCTAATAAGGAATCTGTAATATATTGAGTAGCTATTGCGGGTAGAGCATGGTGTTAAAACCTTTACATTTCCTGGCTTGCATTAATCCTCATAAGACTTATGTAAGGGAGGTGCTTTTATTTCCTTTACTAAAGATAGACAGCAAGACTCTGGGAAGTTCAGTGGATTGCTCAAGATAACAGAGCCAGGAAGAAAATGGCAACTTTGGGGTTTAAATGCATCACCATGTCAGTGTCTTTATTCTATGCTTCCTCCTATCATAAAATAATTTATGAATGATTATGATTTATACATTTAAAAATTACCCTTTGTAATAATCAAATCTGTTTCTGCATTTTATAGTTCATGCATGTTCTTTGGCATGTTTTCCATATCACTCATCTATATTCAATAGTAAAACCCTATATGGGCAGCATACAGGACTGTCTAATTCATTTTAAACAATAAATTTGTAGAAGGACATGATAAATACTATTTGAATGTCATTATCAAAAGAAATGATTTATCTATTCTTCCTAAGTCCATTTTTTGTCTGTACATCTCATTAACTTCAGAAAAAGTCAGTCCTTTTCTCTGTATAGCAGAAGCATCACAGAAGCCATAAATGATATAAAATCCAGCCTGTTACATTAGACAATACTTTATACATGTCACCTAGAAAGCTGTGAAAATGGTATGTTGTTTAGTTTCAGAAACTAAGTGATATACATGATTTACTGACTTCTATGCCCTTATCTTGACTTAATAACACTGCTGAAATACAAGATTACCTAGACAGCTACAAAACTGGTATGTTTCAGAAAGTCCAGATAAGTGACTAGACGTCAATGAAACCTGTATTCTACTCAGTTTCTAAACTAAGCAACAATTCTGATTCACCACTCTCTATTTGAAACTTGTCTTTTAACAGTGAAAATAAGACAAGAGACATTTATAGAAGTCATTGAAGTATATATTTTACTCAGTTTCCAAAAGTAAGCAGCATATTAGATTCCCAGTGTTCTAGGTGAAACTTGAGTTTTACCAGTGTTACTAAATCAAGATAAGTGCACAGAAGTTACTGAAACAGCTATCTCACACAGTTTCAAAAACTAAACAACTTATCAAATTCACAAATTTCTAGGTTAACCTACTTGTCAACACTCTTACTAACTTAGGTGTAGTTCGTAGAAGACAGTGAAACATGATCTGAAACCATTCCCTAAATCCTAATCCTAACCCTAATTCTAACCCTAATCCTAACCCTAACCCTAATCCTAACCATAACCATAGCCATAACCATAACCATAACCATAACCATAACCCAAGCCCTAACCCTTACCCTAACCCTAAACCTAACCCTAAAAACCTAACCCTAACACTAAATTATTTCTAACCTTAACCATAACCCTGGTCCTAAACCAAACCCTAACACTATCTGTAAGTCTGGTCCTGGCTCTAACCCTAACCTCAACCCAAACCCTAACCCTAACCCTAAAGCTGACCCTAACCCTAACCCTAGTCATCACTAGTCAGTTCAGGAATTGGGTTCTGAAAGCTGCTCTCTGCTATATTTATATGGGACCTCATCTAGCCTCTCCAGTTGTTAGTCTTCTTTTAGGCATTCTTTGATCCTTCTCAACTGGGTCATAAGCACTTTCAGGATACATACTCTACACCTGAAAAATTCTGCACATAGCAGAGGGGTCTATAAGTAGTAGAAAATTTGCTGGCTATGATATTAAGAGAAATGCACATTTTCCCCCTTTATTAAATATCTCCAAACAAAGAAAAAATGTGTATGTATTTCCTTAAGATAGTACAAAAAATTATTTCAATAGTAGGCCATGCATTGTGTCAGCAATGCATTTTGTAAGCTCAATTTTTAAACTCAGACTTTTCTTGAAGAAGAAATGTAGATGTGTATCAAGCGTCCTGGTTACACATTTCCTTTTCAAAAAGCTCTTCGTTGATTTATGCCTTTTGAAGACTCAAATAAATTATTGGTGTATTTTGAAAGGAATTTCTCTATTTCTATATAAAATTAGCACTTTTCACTCCATTATAATACATAAATATGTAAGATAAATCCACAAATTTTGAAATCACAATTAAAAAGTGAATACTAAATTGTATTTTGTGCTAGGGGAAAACTAGAGTATTACTTAAGCAGGAGAAAACAATATTGTATACTTTTTTATAACATTACATTATTTCCAATGTTATTTTGTTTTTAGGAATGTGGTTTTCCTAAAGTTATACAGTCTGGTTCCATATGTTTCCCATCTGAAGCTCAGTGAAAAGCTTCACAGTTTCCAGGTGTTTGTGTCTCACTCACTTGCTATCTAGATTCCTAAACTTTGTTGAATTTTACTAGACTCCTCCTACGGGTTAAAATTTGTCAATTAAATTTAAAAAGTATAAAGAACTAAATCAATATAGCTCACACCACTGAGCTATAACACTTACAGGTATAAGAAAGATGGCACTGGTTTCAAAATGTTTGAAACCTCCCTATTAAGAAATACTTTGATATAAATCTATAAATGTCCACAAGCACACTTCCAGGTTATGAATTAAAGTATTCTATTCTCTTAAGTTGCCTAACATACTACATCTCCTCCCTGTATAACTGAGAAATTAATTTTTAAAATCCTTTCATTAAAAACTGTTGCCAAAGACCACCTGCTACATAGTGCAATAGGCAGTAAAAGAGTAAAGGGGGGAAATGAACCAATTCTATTTTCTAATAGAGTGTTTCTTCTATGAGCTTAAGGATTGCCTAGCACTGTACCTAGAACAAAGTTCACACATAATAGTGTTAGATGAAAAGGTAGGTGAAAAGGCTAGATGAAGAATAGTTAGAGATGATAAACTTTAAAGTGAGGCTAAATTTTCCCTCGCCTTGAAATCTAATCTGGCCTGAGCTTTTGGGAAAGTGTTGCATCTATGAAAAGAAATTTTATGGTTCTTTTCCTGATGGATACAATTTTAAATCATTGTTACTGGAGACTTTATCATTCTGTCCTATGATATCTATTTTTTAAGGAAACAATGTAAATATAAAAAGATAAAAGGAATAAAGTCAATTACCATACCTCTCCATTAAAGAAGCAGAAAATTGTAGATACCAAAAGACCCTGTAAAATATAAAGAGAATTATCTCATTCCAAATGGAAAAAGATATCATAAGTATCTATCATATATATATATATTTATATATACCACCTTGCTGCTTACAAAGTCAAAAATAAAGCCAAAGCTATATCTAATCAAATTTCCCTAGCTGCCTCCCTGATGTCAAGAAAGCCATACCTGGGCCCGGCTAGATAGCTCAGTGGATAAAGAGCGCGCTGGGGTACCACATGGGAGGCCCCGGGTTCGGTTCCCGGGGACCTCTCCAAGCGGGCAGACGGCCTTGAGAAAGGCAAGCCACCGTGGGCGGGGCAGAGCCACCGTGGGCAAGGCAAAAAGCTGCCACGGGCATGGCAAAGTCACCCGTGAAAAAGCGGAGCTGCTGCCTGCAAAGCGGAAGCTGGCAGCCCGCAAAAACATGGAGGACTGCTGCCCGCAAAACATGGAGCGGAGCTGCCCGTGAAAACGGAATGGAGCCACCCATGAACGGAGCGAGCCGCC
>PVKH010001200.1:0-31653 GCA_004027955.1 Chaetophractus vellerosus | reverse complement strand
GATACTTAAAGTGCAATAGACTTTACCTCCCACTACGAGAACAAAGCACTCTAGTATAATAGCAGTAAGAATAGGGAGGTTTTATCATTTGTTTAATGGAAAAGATGAAAAAAATAACTGAATCCTAAAGCCTCAGTTTATTTATATATATATAAATGGGAATAAGAATGTCTACTTTAACATTAATGTTGAAATTCCTAAATCCCACTTATAATAGTGCTTTCCACGCAAGTCAGAGATAGAAGCCTATACAAGGTACAATTAGTTAGATTTAAGGTAACTTATTTGATCTCATTTTTCATTATTAAGGAAGCCATTGAATGAAATAAAATTACAGTGTATTACCTTTTCATATGTCTGCATGGACCTGTGTAGAAATTCTGTGCAATGTGTTATTAATAATAATAATAAAATCTATTACTTCACATGTCAGAGGGAACAATTCAGGATAAAACTGCTATTTTAATATATTTAGCCAATCCTTTTTATCACCATGAGTGACTTGTACAGAGCTGGTGAATGAAATCTACAGATTTTAGAATGGTGCAGTCGGGTTAGACCAGATAACATTGAAGAGTACTTCAAAGAACACGGCTTTCATTCCCCCCCCCCCCCGCTCTCCCCCAAAGGGATTCTGGCAAAAATTCATATTTTCATGACGAGAAGCTTACCATTTAAAAAATATATATGTTTCTCTTTTATCCCATTCAGTTAGCTGCCCACATTTGTATTAAATGGAAACTGTTTCATACCACTCCTGCTAAAAGCAAATGTGTCTATAATATAACTCCCCCACAATAGAATCATTGAAAAACTATGACTTATTTCACATTCTAAGTCAAATAATGTTACATTTTTAGGAATCTCTATTACCTTTGACATAGGTATATTTACATGGGTATGATTTATACTTACTCCTCAGGAGTTGACCCTCAGACAGTATTTGTTAGTGTCAATTTACAAAAAATATCCCATCAATTAAAATAGTGTTGTCATTGTTGCTGTTTTTAAATTTCATAGTCATTCAGTTTGGGGCCTATCATGAGAGAAGAAATTTGACCTAAGTGCATTTAAAATATATATATATATATATACATATACATATACATATGTAGATTCCATTGTTGCTAAAGAACTCTGGGCCGTAAGAATTCACCTCATTAAATTTCAAAAATATTAAAAATAGGTAAGAAGACTCTAAATAAATCATCAGATTTACAAATCTCAATGTTTATTTTTATATATTTCTAGAATAAGATGAAGGCATTTCTCTCCCTCAGAATATAGGGCTAATGTATGAGAAGAACATTAAACTCCCATCATTTAAACATAACTGCCTCATGTGTATACATAATGCTTCAAAGCTATATTTAAGCCATTTAAGATTTTCAATTTACACTAAACATCCAACAAGAGATTTTCTATTTAATTTAGTACAAAATTTGAAATAATTGGCAGAACTCGATTTTAAATAGAGTAAAAATAATTTCTAAAGACAAAACTTACATAATTTTCTTCAATGCATCACAGGCTCCAAATAGTGGCTTTAAAGTTTAAATCACATAAAAATCTTTTACACTCCCCAGACAAGTACACTTTGTATAAATCTAACTTAGATTTTTGGGAGTTAGTTGATGCTAAAATGACAATATAAATTGTGGTATACTTCCTTATTTTTGGTTACTCCAAATCATTTAAAATAGCATGTATTTCACAAAATACAAAAACAACAAGAAAAGCACGAGAAAGTTTTCAAATAAGAATTTTAAATTATTTCTGTTTCCTGAATAAAATTTTTGACCTGCTGAGAATGCTATTGACCAGGACATTTTTATGTGCACTAGTGCTTCATGGGACATGTGTGTTTGTTACTGGGAATTTTGGAACCTCACCTGAAAGCAACAGAGGACAACTGGAAATGAATGGGCTGACTCATCAATGAAGACAGGAAGCTGAGGTGGAGTACAAAGGAGCTATTGATGGCTTTTGTCTGCAGCAGACAGAAGCCTAAGGGAAGAGTGACTGTTCTTTCCAGTGTCCTGGATGTCACATGAGAGAAAGTTTTATGTTTGTTTCTGACATTAGGCAAACAAAAACCTTTTGAATGCTGAATTAGCCTCTTGTTTTGAGCCTGCAAGCTGCTACTCATTCTTATTGATGAGTATGGATCTGATTGCAGCCCTTTCCATTTTTATGGTGGGAGGAAGGCCTGAGACAGGACCAGGACCCTAACCCCCCTGAGTTCACATGTCTTTTGGAATTTTTTTCTTTTTTCTTATTTTGGTCTGAGACGCTGCAAGACCCCTTTGCTGAAATGAATAATGCGTTGGGACTTCTGAAACCAGTTTAACAAATGGCCATTTTTTCTTTTCCCTCTGGAGAAAGGATATAGCAGTATCACCACGACTCAGCTTTGCTGCTCTGGGTCTGCCAAGTGGCACGGGGGAAGAGCGCTTCCAGGAGCCTTTCCTGTTCCCGTTGGGCCTCACTTGAGGTTCTGAAGTTCAAAATTGGATGACTTGGCAGGAAAAGTTAAATCAGTTTTTAAAGGCAAGGTGAGGATTGTATTCCTGTTGAGGGATCACAGGTTGGAAAAACTGAAGCATTTTTCAAGCCATTCACGTGCACTTTGAATTAAAAGAATCCAGAGAAATGAGAATAATTTCTGCTTTTTCTGGTCAGACTTTGAACTGGAGAAATGTGGAACTAAAAGCAAATAGCATAACCTGTTTTAATCAAAAGGAGTCTAGCAAGAAACAATCAATTAAAGAACAGTCTGATTCTCTGCGACATCAATGTATGAAAATCTGTTAGACGCCAGATTGTGTCTCAAGACACATATGATGAACTCAACAAAATGACCTGCTAATAGCTTTTACGGGTAATAAATGCATCATGTTATTGGTAATTCTGCAGATGGTAAATCAAGCTAATATCGAAGCTGAAACAAGCTACTTGTTAAATATAGTGCAAAATGATCCCCTCTGTTATTCAAAAACTGTATTGCACAGAAAAGAAAGATGATTATGTCTTATATTTCTAAGCATCTTAAATGGATAAATATTCCCATTCTGCCATGGCTGTATTTTAATATTTAAATCCTTTGGAGAGAGCATGCATCAAATAAATCTGAGATATGTTTATTTAGATTATTATGAGCAGGAGCTAAAATGTAAAACCTGTGTTAAAATCGAAGTGTGACTCTACTACATACTGTGCACATTAGATGATATTTCCAAACAGTATTTTGAATGGTGACCTGGTGAATTTGTGCATTCAATCACAATACCTATTAACAAATGATGGAGGGATGGACATGTCATTCATAGTATTGGCTCTTCTGAAGAGTCTGGTGTGACTAAGAAACACTTTGCCTTCAATTTTATTGTTATTAGCTCTGAAGTAGACAGCAACGCAGTTCTAGGAGGAAGGGGATGTGGGACAATGGTCCTAGAGAATGTTCCCATAGGAAAGGAAGGTCTGTAACTATCTATGATCTACAAATGGGAACTCAATCAAATGAAATGTAAAATCAGCTTTGGATGCATAGTTCAGATTGCTGAATCTCATTGTGGGGCTCTCTTATCTTTGAGTTGGCTATTTTTAATCTAAAATTGTTTAGTTAGCCCATCTAAATGTCATATAAATAAATTCACTAATTTGGAGTGATAAGAGATAAGAACAGTTCTAATAAGGATTTATTTTTAAGGAAATGCAATTTCGGATGTATGTATAGAAAACCTTTAATAACATTTAATTTTAAATAAATGTAGTTCAAATGCATTTATATGTTTTCAGATATATTTGTATATGTTTTCATATATATGTATACATATATATGCATGAATATAATCATTCTATTGTAATTCTAGGAATTCACAATAGCTTGTTTAGAGTAAAAGAATATATGCTTTTCTCTTTAAGAAAGTTCTTTGTGTTCAGTGGAATAACATTTTTAGTATTAGAATCAAAGATCTAGACTCTTTAATATTGGGATGTATTTTGGTTCTAATTTTACCTATTACCTGGAACATCCTGAGGAACATCAGTTAAAGTCTTGAAATTCAAGTTTGTTTTTTTTTTCAAGTTTTTTAATAGTAACAAAATGTTAGCTACTTATCAACTCCATGATATGTTTTTTGTTTGTTTTTTGACATACCAGGGCTGGGAATTGAACCCAGGACCTCATATGTGGGAAGCTGGCACTTAACCACTGAGCTACATCGGCTCTCCTGAGTTGGTTTTTTCATTTGTTTGCTTGTTGTTTATTTTTTGTTTGTTTGTTTTTAGGAGGCACCAGGAACTGAACTCAGGACTTCTCATGTGGGAAGCAGGCACTCAACCATGTAAGCCACGTCCATTCCTCATGATGTGGTTTTGAGGATAGTGAAAGAAATCATATTTTTTTTTAGCAAAGAGGAGTAAAATATTACCTTGTTGGAGGAAAAGATGTTTACAATCCATTGACATCCATTAATTCACTGCAGAATCAGAAATTTTTCATAGGACTAATCTTACACCAAATTGTGAAGCTGAGAATTGTTATCATCAGCTGCCCTACAAATTCCCCAGAGTACTTTTTTCACAAGACTCCTAATGTCTTCCCTAGTTCCTTATAAGATCTCTTGACTTTATTTAGGATCTCTCATTGCTATTCCCCACCTCTACTTGTTTTCCCCATTTATTCAATTTATTTAAATGTTATGATAGAGGCATGGATGAAATAATATCCCTGTATTTTCTTGGATGTTTTCCACTTAGGGAAAATACAACTGAAAATGGTCTTATCAATTAAGACATTTATTATTTTGCATAACAAAATATCCAAAAGCAGTGCAGCTCCAGGGTTAGTTCATTAATAAGCTCAATGCTAGCAACCTTGGTGTTGTCCATCTCTAAGCTCTGCCATCTTTAATATGTTGACTTGTCCATATAAGCTGATCCTCTTCATGTTTCCAGGATGGCAACCACAGTTCTTTATATCACTTGGATATGACAATCTTCAAAGACAAAACAAAAACTAAACAAAACAAACAAACAAAAAGGCACTATCTCTTATCTGCCTGCCTTTCTAAGAGTGAAGATAGTTCTCTTATCTGTCACTGACCAAAATTATACCACACATCCAGGCCAAAACCATTCACTTGGTAATGAAATGAAATCACTACTATTGTCTCAGGCCAATCATGAACCATACCCTGAAACAGCAGAAGGATAGTTTTATATGTATCCATGTGATATGGGATGGAGGGTGATGATGAGTGATGACAAGGAAAATTTACAGAATATAAGAGAGAGGAGATACTGATTAGACACAAATTCAAGGAGTCACTTCACTTGGCTCCTAGAAACAGTTACTTTTAAAAAAGATAACAATGTATTTCTCTACCACATAAAAGAAATCTGGAAGACTGCAGTCCACTGTGACACTGGGATGTCTTCAGGAATCCAGACTGCTTCAGTTTAACTGTTTCACCATCTTTATTGTGTAGCTTCCATCTTGAAGGCCCCCTCATGAAACCAAAAATGGCTACAGGGATGTGGCCATCATATCTGCTTTTCCATCAGGAAATAGAAGTAAGGATGGGAAAGAAAAGAAAACAAAGGCTTAAAAGTTCTTCTTACATCTTTTCTTTTTTACTTAATCATTGGAGTATTTCGCAGAACTTAATCATGTGAATTTGCCTCATTGCAAGAGAGACCAGGAAATGTGGTATTTTAGCTGGGACATTACCTCCCAAAATTAAAACAAACAAACAAAACAAAACAAAATAAAAAACCTCCAAAAAACAGAATTATTTTACAAGAGAAGAAGGGGAGGGTGGAAACTAAATGATATTCCATAAATTCTGCATAGATATTGATAGCCAATAACAAAGCACATGCTACTCACCAAAACATTTTAATATTAAAACCAAATTATAAAATATATTTATTTACATGTTTTATATCTTTCTATATAATGTTTGTATCTTATTATAAAATTAAACAAATCCTATTTTAATCAAATATGCCAGGAAGCCATCTCTTCCACTTTTTCTTGGAATGAACAGTCTTACTGTTAGGAAATAGTCTGAGATATAAGATGAGAAGCAGCAGATTTAAACGTATATTAGTTTGTGATTCTGTGAGGCTAAATGGTAATTCTACCTACGTTTGCTGTGTTATCACTTGGAAAATGTGCTAATGGAAATGGGAAATGTATGGTAGGAGATAGCATCAAAAATCATGTTGATACTTTTCTGGAGGAATTCTGACATTTCTCCCCTACTAAACATGTCTAGTCAAAGGTGCTAAAGTGGATCACTCTGAAGTCCATTCTAGTAAGAAAAAAAGCCAGGGAATTGTCAAGAATGAGGTTATTGGGTAGTTGGATTGCATGTATTATTGCATGCAGTTTCAGACATTCTCTGCTTCCTGGCATGGGCATTGTCCTTCATCATCTCCTTGTTAGTTTTCCTGGGTAAGTCCAGTGAACTGGTGAGTAGGTGTTGCAACTCTCCTGAGATTCAAGGCTCAACTGGCACATGAACAGACTAAAGATTTAAGTTTCTGGGACATATATTTAACAAGTATAGTGCTAATTATAGGTTCAAATAAAAGGAGCAGAAGAGCCATGTGTAAAGAAATTATAGATGAGTCTAGCTCTGTTACTTGGGGAACATATATTCCAAAATAAGGCCCATTGACAAGGTGCTAAATTCCTGAGATTGTCTGCCTTGCCTATAGTGTCTAGATGTCTCTAGAACCCTCAGGAGCCCCACTGTTTGAAGCACTGTTTACTGTGGCAGTCAATGAGATCCTGCTGAGACATGCATAAGCATAACCTCTGGAATAACCTCTTGACTCACTCTGAAGTCTCTTAGCCATAAAATAATCATTTGTATTTAATATTTCCCCTTTTTGGTTAAGGTCTTTTTCCAGATTCATTGTTAGTCAGTGTATGGTAATAATCTCTCAGGGCCAGGGAGGCTCATTTCCGGGAGTCATGTCCAATACTGGGGGCAAGGTAGTACATTTATATGCTGAGTTTGGCTTAGAGAGAGGCCACATTTGAGCAACAAGGAGGCTTTCAGGAGGTAACTCTTACACAATATATGATACTAAGCTAAGTTTCAATTACAGTAGAAAAGGTTCATAAGTATGACCATCAATATCAAGGGCCTGGCATAGTGGTCTGTCCTCCTTTGCTAAGCACTGACCATGTACTCAGGGATTTTTGCTGCTTTATTAGAAAATGTAGTAGGACTTCCCAGGATGGGAATTCAATATTCTTGCAGTTATTGTGTAGGGTTCAACTTATTGAGACAATGCCCCATGACTACTTGAACATATTTATATGCTAAAGAGGCATGTCCCAGGTGCACCCCTCCCCAAACATCCCCCCTCACGGACAACCTGCTACAGGTTGTGACCCTTATGCAATCCAAACCTCCCCCCAAAAAAAGCAAAAAAAAAATAAATAAAAATAAGAAAATAAAAATAATAATTAAAAATATAACAAACAAAATACATAAAATTTAAAAATTAAAAATAATAAAATCAAATCATTTTTTTCATTGTGTCATCACTCTAAGATCAGTTATTTGTTATGTACAGTGACATTTTTTCTGTATGTTCACCCAGTGTGTTGTTTTTTTCACTTTTTCTTCAAAGAAGCTACATTCAAAGATCCCATGTGATCTAAGCCTTCTCTCGATCAGAGACAGTGTAGGCATTACTGTCCAAAATCCTCAAGAATGAGGAATGAACAAACATAAGGAGGCAAAGTGTCTGTGGACTAAAGTAGATCTATTATTATTATTCTAGTAATAAAGAACTTGTAAAATTGATATAAAGGCTTCTATATGTGATCATCAATTGTGACAAATGTACCACACAAATGAAAGATGTTGTTAATGGGGGATAGTGTGGGATGGGGAGGGGGTGGGGTATATGGGAATCTTCCATATTTTCGAAGTAACATTTATGTAATCTAAAGCTTCTTTTAAAATAAAAAAAAATGTAAAGAATGAGGTAATTATGTGGGGTATCTATTTCTTAGCAAGATCCAATGCATGTAAGTATGTGGCAGTGCTGATTAGAAACATACAGTGAAAATGCCTTGTAGTGCATGTTGGCCTTTTCTTGTGAGCCACCTACTTTCCTGGCTCATGGTGTAAAATTAAAGTAAACCAAACCTGGATAGTGCACTGAGCTCTCAACAAGCTGTGAAAAAAATGTAGTATCCAACATTTTATTCTTCTGATTGATGAAATAATAGAAATGTTTATTTTTATTTGTGTTTCTGATAATCAACTCTATCCTTTGGTGTACTGATTTATTTATAATACAGCTCTATTGGCCTCTGGCTATTCATTCTTCTGGCATGCCATGACACAAAAAATGTGTATGCATAGATTTTCTATGTTGAATATCATACCATCTTCTAAAATCCCTTCTGTCAAGCATATCAGGAAATTTTTAAAAATGAGTTTGAAAATATTAATAAACCTCTAAGATAATAACTAAATGTGCTGAATCCATTGATAAACCATTAGAGCGTATATGAAGTTGACAGGTAGAGAAAAGCAAATATGACAAGATGAGCAAAGAAAGAAAGCCTTGGCATAGAGAATTTGTGAGGATGCTCTCCTGTTAAGGCTTCCTTAAAAGCTTAATGGCCTTGCACTCCATCAATATCTTGTCTCTTCTTTCCTATCCTGTTCTCAGATCTATGCATCATACTTTTTCTTCTATTTACATTTCTAGTACTGTGGCATGGAAAAGCGTATTCACTGAGTGTTGAAGAACTGCTGTAGTTCACAGTGGACCTTGATTCTGCCTCCAGTTCCTCCATTCATACTGGATATATTATTGCAATTCTTTGATTCATATTTTTCTTACATAGAAAATGGAGCTAAAATATTTTCCCAACCACCCTTTTGCATAAATACAAACACTGTAGTGCTATTGCTGTTCTCAGTGACAATGCTAATAATTGTACAGGTATTGGTACTGTATGCTGTGGCATCTCACTGTAACATGGTTTGCTAAGCATCAGAGTTCAGCCTGAGACTTGTCCATCATTCTTCCTCTTCTAATAGGATTTCATGACTGATGCATCAGAACTTTATTTTACCCTGGTCTAATTTATGAGATTAATGCACGTCATGGAGTCCAAGGGATGAGTTACATGGGAGGCCCAACATTATTAGTAAATCATTTAGCACTGAGGTAAAATAGTGATCCTTCCAATATTCAGAGATATTAGTTATGAGTTATTAGCAATGAATAATGAGAAAAATGTGCTCTTGACAAAGAACATGTAAAACTTTCTAACTTTTGTCTCTTCTAAAAATCTGAGATATTGTTGTCACTGACGGATGCTGAGGTAACCTATTTACATTGAATCAAACTTGTTGAAATTTAAGTTTTAAAAAAAACAAAACACTATCTCTGCAGAAGAAGGAATATACAAATGACATTCATGAACATTTCCAGCTGTCAACGAATCACTTTTCGTACTAAATGTGAACCCTTGAAAGTACTGTGTTCTTTGGATGGATTGAGAAATACTGTTACCTCAGTATTTGTGTGTGTGTGTGCGTGTGTGTAGCCATGTATTTGTCTGTACTAATTAGCAAAGTTTCATGAGTCTTCCCATCTCTAATGTGCATGATTTGCCTTTTAAACAATAGCAGAAAAGGATTTTTCATGCATTTGGCAGACAGATGGAATAGCTGATCATTCACACAAAAACCAAGGACACCACCATACTGTAAGAATCTAATTAAAAATCTATTCTTAGTAAGTAGGTAAGTAGTAACATAAACTGTAAAATCTTACTATGTATAATAATCAGGTGGTAAAAAAATGAAACAGGAGCACCCATCCTTTTATCCTCCTGAAGAAAATATACCATCTTATTTGGACATTGATTGAAGAAATGCTCGCTGATGTTTCAGCAGGACATCTTCCTTCAGGGTGCCGCATTGGGGAGACCCTTTCTGACCACTCTATGGAAAATAATGAGCCTCCATTCCCAGACTCACTCTCTTCCTTACTTTGCTGTATTCCACCTCCCACTCACCTCTAGCACTTAACCAATGTACTCCCTATTTACTTGTCTATTTATTTATATTCTGTCTTCCTCCAAGTAGAATATAAATTCAATGAAAGCAGAGATTTCTTTGGTGTCCGTTTTGGTCATTACTATATCCTCAGTACCTAGAACTGGGCCTGAAACATAATAGGTGCTCAACAAATACCAATTGAAATGAGTAAATGTGGGCCTTTCTCTGGGTGTGGAGGGACATCTGGCCCTTTGGCAGGGACTGAGATCCCCATGGCAGTGCCAGTGCTCTCCCCACAAACTCAGGGCCCTTGCTGACTGAGTTAATTCCGGGCTTGCCCCTAATGCTGGCATAAAAGCCGCAAAGCTCTTGGTTTCCAGAGGATGGGGCATGATCTTCTCTGATTACAGACTTTGAGGACCTGGACTAGAGGGTCCATCCTTAGCCCGGAGCATTGGCTGGTCCTCTTTGCACTCCAGAACCTGGCAAAAAATAAAAAAAATTTTTAAATCACCCAGCGTACATTGGGTACTGCATTCTTTCACTCAATAAATGTTTCCCAAGCATCCACCATATACTGTGCATGGGAGCTTGTGAACAAGACCGTCTTGGTTTCTGTCTTCATGAGCTTTTCTGCCTTGCTGGGAGGGCGGGCATTGAAAAAGAACCTGCAGGGCTGGGTGATGATGAGAGTGAAGGGAACACCAGCAAGGAGACACCCCTTGCTGAATGGGAGTCATCTAAAACATGAGTAGGTATAGGCCAAAGAGCTGGACCAAACTGCCTGACATATCTGCACTCCAGCCCTGACCATGGCACTTAGTTGCAGTGTGACCTTGAGCAAGTCACAACCTCGCTAAGCCTCAGTTTCTGGAGCTGTAAAATGGAGAGAAAACCTCCTTTACAGAGTTGTGGTGGGCACAACTGCGACCACTGATGAGAAAGTACCTGGTACTTAGTGGCTTTCAGGAAATTCTTTCCTTCCACACTGCTGGGGATTGAGAAAATTCAAGACAGGCGTTTCTAACCTGGGGAGCTAGACAGAGTAAACAAGAGCATCTGTAGCTTCCATCAGATTCTCAGAGGGGCTTGTGAACCAGAAAAATCTGGTTTTCCCCCTTTTTAAACTTTTGTTTCAAAATTTACAAACACTGTACTCACCAAAAAACCCAATTCCCCCTTCCTGCCTGACCCTATCCCCTGGGAACCTCTAGTCTACGGTCTGGGAGTTTACCCATGCTAATTCTCTCTGATTGGCACTCAGGTGGGCTAGTTGGTTGGTCTCTCTCTTTTCTCCTTTCTCTGAATCTGCTTCCCTCTTACCATAAAATTCATCTTACTATGCACAGCAACTGAATAGTCTCTACTGGCTGTTCCCAGGCTGACCGTTGCTTATCCAAATCTGTTAAGATGCTCTGCAGAATCACCCTTCCATCCACCCCTTAAAAAAACATTACCTTTTAAATGGTTTTTTCTTTCCATTATACTCAAATTTACTTAGGTTTTTTTTAGTACTTAGTTTTGTTCGTTTTTCTGATGGGATTTTCAAGGTTCCAGAGTATAGTAAGTTGGGTATGGGCTGATTCTGTTTTTAACAGTCATAAAGAGTTTTAATTGAGCTAATTATTCCTTACCTATTTTTAATGCTAGGAAGCTGCAAAGATAAGGTTTCCTGAGTTTTCATTTTTGTAAAAATATTCCTGTTGGTTTCATTTTCCCCAAAATACACATTGAAATGTGAGCAACTGAGTTCATTTCAGACACATGGTTTAGGAGACAAGAAGAGTAAAAAAGTGTTGGACAGGATGTCCTGATATTTTGTTATGTATTTTTTGCCTTCATTTAACTGTCTCTGTAGGTCCTCCCAGCCTTTACTATGCTATTTATTCCATCTTTTGTTCTTTGGGGCTAAAGTTGTAGCCTTTATAAAGTTTTCTCTTCTAATACGTTGAAGTTTGTCAAGCTTAAAATATATGTTATCTCTTTCAGCACTGTAACTGCAGATTTAAAATTACACTATCATAGATTGTTTCGGCTTGAGATTTACAGCAACTTCATTCAAAATTAAATAAACGCTTTGAAGGCGATACTTTTTCATTTTGAGGATTTTATACTAAGATATTCATGGGGAGAACAGGTAATTAAAAATATTTTATATAAACCAGACACACAGGAGAACAGAAAGGATAAACAAAGCAAAGATAATACTTACTAATAGAAAAATTAATTTTTTTTGTGTGAGATGGGAATAAAAAAATATGAAACTTCTACATATCACCAAGAAAGATGCTGTAAACTTTCAGAATCTTTGTTTTATTTTGTTTGTTTGTAGCAATGGAAATATTCTGAAATTTTCAAAATCTTAGTCATATTTTCACAACAAAAACCCCCAAATCCAAGTATTTAAAAAAAAATTGTGTCATATAAAATGAGTTCTTTTCTGAGGATAAAGACTAATAATATTTTTTATTTTCTATTTTTTCAGTTAGCCACAGCTACTTTTTTATTTATAAAGTCAAATGGGCTTTATAATTCCAACTTTAAAAAATAACAAGAATATCCTGACTTCAACTGCCTTTGTTGATATTATAGTTCACATCAGCTTAAAATATTTTTAAATTCAAAAGAAAAAAGTTAATGGCAAAGGGCAGACTAATGTATTAAATTACCTGAGAGGTAGAAATGTTTTGTGTGTGTGTGTGTATGGAAATCATATTCACACTAATCTTTTGAAATTCAGGACACATGGGATGGCATTAGTTCTTCTCCAGACAATGTTTGCTTCAGAAAATATGAGCAATTTTCCATTCTTAAAATAACTTTTTGCCTTGACAATCCTTAAGTTGTACAGTTAGATGCTAACTATTTAAACGACATCAAGGAAGTGTTGATAAAGTCAGGATTTACTAAGAAAAAAAAAGATTTATTATTGCCACTTTTCATTCCATTTCAACCAAAAATATGGATTAGAATTGTTTTTTTCCATTCAGTGAAGTTCTTTCTCTACCCATTGATTCTTCCCCCCACGTTAAACACCTCACTCAATGCTCCTAAGCTTGTATTCCCTGAACACTTTATATTGAAATGTTGGCGGGGGGTAGGGATTGTATATCAATAGGGTGATGTTTCTGGGAATGATGATTATATACCATTTTGTATCTCCTACTCAATGGCCACACAAAACAGAATAAATATGTAGACCTAGGTGAAAAACTGGTGTTCAGAGTCATAAAGACGCTTCCCAACAGTCAAGGAGCCAGAAAGTGTTGTATTCAGAATCGCAAATCCTTGTTGACTTTGGGATTTGGAGCATGGGGGCCAGTGTCATGAGCTGATTATATGTATATGTATAAACCTATTTTCCCCCCTTCTTAAAAAATAGGTAAAGAAAACTTTGTCTAGAATAAACTATATCACTAAATGAGGCTAGGGAAGAACCCACAAATCATTTCTTAGGGAAGTGGTCATACCTAAAGTTAATTTCCTCATAAAAGGGTATTGAAAAAATACTTTATTGTTGTGAGACAACCTTGCATTGATATAATGTTTTAGGCTTTACTTTTGCCAATATTTATACATATATGCACATTTGTTTCTCTTAATTATCCCAAGTAGGACTAAAATGAATAATAATTATTATTTGAGATTGCTTATTATGCACCAGACATTGTGTTAAGAACTTTAAATTTTATCTTCACAATAACCCTGTGAAGTAACCACTACTTCTGATAATATTTTATTGATGAGGAAACAGACTGAGGGAAATTAAGTTATGTATAAATCACAGAAATTCAACTGGCATTAGCTGAAGTGGAAGAAGGAGAAATATTGGCAGGCACCACAGTAGTTCACAGGTTTGTAGCAAGAGAATCTTAGGGATGGCCTGTAAGGAACTGGCACTGCCAGAGCCTTCTTTGAGATCTCCTATTCCTGTTCTTCTCTGTGTGGTGGCTGCTTAGTGGTTGCTGGCATCTCTGGAATCACATCCTAATAGTTCTCTAGGAGCGAAAACAGGGGATTTTCCCCTACCACCTCCAACTCGACGATCCTGGGAAGGACACAGAATGATAATATAACAACTATTAGTTAATTTCACTGTGCTAATTATCACTACCCTTATTATTTTTTAACAGAACTGGAAAACAGGCATAGAGTGGGCAGGGGACTTGCCCAAGGCCCAATAGTTAGGAGATGTTTATACTGGCTTTCCAATTCAGGCGGTATGGTGAAATATCCCATCCCCTTAGCAGCTCTTCCATCTACTGTCACCCTCTGTTTTGGCTTGGGTGTCATACCCTTCAGTGAACCAATTGCCATGGTTAGGGAGCTATTATCAGACTGGTTCACCCTAAGTTTAGTGCCCTTTCCTGGAGGCAGGAGATTTAATTCTCTTACAGAAAGGAGTGGGCTCTTCAAGAAAATTCCATGAGCTCATACCAACAGTAATTAGGGGAATTGGTAGGAGCCTAGCTCTGTCTGATTCCAGAGCCCAAGCCCTTACCTTATACTCTACTAACATCTGGTGTTATTAACTAATTTTACAGATAAGAAAATCAACCTGAGAAAGTTGAAACTTCTCCAAATTTACATGGCAGGAAATAGAAACAAAACTTGGTCCCCGGTTTCTCCATTCCTTAACCCAATTTTTATTATTATATTTTCCATTCTACTATTCAGCTCCTTTATAGTAGGTAGTAGAATGTTGTCATTACAGCTCCTTCTAAAAAGAGCTGGTTCAATGGCCCCCATGTACAGAAGTGGTAAAGAATAAGGGTAGAGTAATAAAACCAGTTGTGTATTCAGTTTCCCTAATGAGGAAGAGGTGAAAGGAAACTGCCATAGCTTTTCTAATAAGGGAGATTATCGTTGGCCCTTTTATTAGAGCTAGAGAAGGAGGTAGGTAGAAAAGTAGCCTAAACAGGCAATCTGGATCAAAGTTAGGAAAATGGGGAAGAATGATCGGAAGAAAGTAGAGTCAATAATTAAGCCTGAGTGGATTGAAGTATGGGAAAAGGGATGGGAGATAGAAAAATCTTTCTGAAGTGGACAGCGTAGACTTTTGAAAGTCTGTGAAATGACTGGTAGATGATTGGTTCTGATCCAAAATGTAATTGAGATTATAGAAAGTGGGTTTCCAGCCAAAGCTGCAGGTACAAGAAGGCAACTTTGACCTTCATTATAGAAGATTAATCATTGTAAGGGGTGGGAAAAAGAAAACATAAAGAGAAAGAAAAAGTGAGAGAGCAAAGATTAAGATGCAGAGCCATTCTTGAATCCATCAAAAGATTTAGCATTGTTATGAATTACATCTTTGGAACTACTTTTGTTGAGCAAACCACTTCTGAATATTTAAAATGCAATTAATGAATTACTTTTCTGATATACATTTCCTGGAAGTCAATTGGGTCTAATCAGCTACACCTAAAAACATTTTCTTTTGAATTTATAAGTAATGATGATCCATATAATGTAAGATGAAGCCTCATTTTTTAATGCGGTTCTTGAATGAGTTTATATATGTAACATGCTTAGCAACTTGCCTGGCACGTCACAATGATACATAAGTGTTTGCTAGTATTATTAGGTGGTTTTAATCCTTTATAGGGCAAGGGAAATACAGCAAGGTGTTAACAGACTGGAGTGTGTTCACTTCAAGCTCCTGCAACATTAATAAATTTATTTCCAGATTGCTCTGACAGCCACTTGTCACTGAGATAATGGAGTGTTATAAAAAAATCTTAATATTGATGTATGAAAAGTGAAAAGAAGCATCTTTTTATGCTTTCCATTTATTCATTCAACACACAATTGACAAACTAAATGCCTGTTTTCAGCTTTCTAGAACTCTTTATTAATGAATCACTAAAGTCATACCAAACAAAAATACCTGGTAGCATAAAACATTCATTTGAAATAAGTGTTTCAGAAAATGGAAAGTTAAAATATTTGATATTTTGCAACCTGGTCAAGTACTTGCCTTGAGAAATCATATTAAGTAATTTAAAATACCTGCAAATAATCCAAAGCCCTATTTCATATACATCATATATAAGTTCTCAGTACTGTTCTAATATCTGTAAGGTGCTACAGAGGAAGTATAAACCATGATTCCTGTGGTTGATATTAAATTCTTGTGTAACTAATTATTTTACCTGAAGTTTCAATGCTTCAAGTACTCATTTGTATAATTTTAGTATTATTCTGTTCTTTGTCATCTTTGGTGCTCAATGAATAGCAACAATGATGCTGCTATTCTAGACTGTTGTGTAATAAGGAATTTCGCTGGTCTTTGGCTTGGTTCCTGGGAGATACCCTTCAAATCTTTAGATTTCCCAGGCTAGGAGTATCTTTTTTATTATTCACAGTGGGCCTCCAGACCACACCAGATAGTGTATGCTAAACAGATGATTTAGGGTGGGCCCAGCCACACCTGCAGTGCTAGGTGGGGGAGGTGAGGAGGGGGCACACAAGACATACCAATGATGTGATTAGGGCCTTGGGGCTCTGAGCCATGTCATATCAGCTGACCTTTGGGCAGGGGAGCTGGAGATTGAGTTCAAACCCTTGGGCATTGATTCAATCATTTGTGCCTACATAATTAAACCTCATAAAATCTCTAGACGTCCAAAGCACCGGTGCACTTCCCTGATTGATAATATACATCCATGTGCCGGGGAGGGTGACACTTCTCCCTTCATGGGAGAGGACACAGAAGCTTTGTGTGGGGCCCTCTCAGATGTTGTCCTTTGTGTAGCTTCTTTTGGCTTCCTCATATTCATAACCATTTGTTGTAATAAAACTGTAATTTTAAGTATAGTACTTTCCTGTGTTCTGTGTGCCTTTCTAGAGAATTATCAAACCTGAGGAGGTGGTGGGAACTCCCAGAATTTGTAACCAGTAGGTCAGAGGTGCAGGTGGCCTGAGAACCACTAAACTTGGGACTAGTGTCTAAAGAGCAATCTTATAGACGATTGCTTGTATTACTTAAACAATCTTATAGACTGGTGGGGTCTGACCTAACTCCAGGCTGTTAGAATCAGAATTGATTTGCAGTTAGTGTCAAAAGTTACTGCATTGTCTTATATGGTTATATTTCTGATCTCTACAATTAAACTACACTGTATTTTTAAAAAATATATATATCTTTAAATAGCTCTTTATAATGCCATCCAACTCTTAGAATCATAAAGTTATACTCACAGGAATTATAACTAGAGCTATGTTAAATTTTCTTGCCTCTTTATTTACTGATTGTATATGGTGACCTCTGTAAGTGTCCAAAATTAATGCTGAGATCCTGCAGTAGGTTTCCACCTGGATGCACATTAGAATCACCTGGGATGCTTAAATTTTTTCCAATGCCCAGGCCCCATCCCAGAACAAATTAGAACAGAATCGCTGGGAAACAGTCCTATGCATTGGCATTTTTTAGAAGTTTCTTGGGGATTCTAATGTGCTGCCAGGGTGAAAACCTCGTAGAGTATTCTGGTTTTTTTTTGTTCGAAATAAATTGAGAAAATACTTGTAACATCATAGACTTGATGAACACTCAAATATAAGATGACTTAATTGCATGAGGGATGATTTTCGGTGAAAAAAATCTTAATTTCCACTTTTACAATTATAACAACAGCGCATCATTCCTTGGTAAGATTGGGAATGTAGGAAATGAAACCAATCAGTCCCTGCTCCCGAGGAACCTACAATCAAGTCAAGGAAATATATATTAGCCGGCACAGGAGTGTGAATTCTTAGGTCAAATTGCTCCTCCACTCTTACTATTTGATCTCTCTCTCTCTCTGTCTTTGACTCTGACTTTTGCAATTGCAGCAAGGAAAAAAGAAAACACAAAAAAACAAAACTGAATCTGATACTCTTTGTTCTTTTCATTATTGCTAACCCATAGTAGCATGGATACTAGAAACTGATGATGGTGGAGTGAGTTATTTTCTGGCTATTAGAAGAAATTCAGTTGAGAATACATTATAATAATGTACATATCTGAATCATTTTTGTATGTTCCTTGAAAACATGCATACTTTTGTGCATATGAATGCATAACTCTTGAAAGTTAGCCATAAAGTACTATTTTCTTATTTTTTTATTTACGTCTATAATTTCTTTACTTTTAAAGCAAATAACCAGGGGGAGTGGATGTGGCTCAAGCAGTTGGGTGCCCACCTTCCACATGGTAGGTCCTAGGTTCAGTTCCCAGTGCCTCCTAAAGAAGAAAAGCTGACGAGTGTACACAGTGAGCAGACATAGTGAGCAGACAGTGAGCAGACAGAAAAGGGAGCCATCTTGAGGGGAGGAAAAAAGAAAAAAAAAAAACCAACAAATGACCAATAGATTAAGTCCAGCATCCCAACACATGGAGATTTTTAAAAAATATCAGGTTAAATAATAGTTTTTGTTGTTACCATTTTTCTTTAAATATGTAAATATTCCTGACTGGGATAATACATCTTTAAAAGTTTTTGGTTTGGGGTTTTAAAAAGTTAGCCCCTAAGCAAAAATGAGTTAAATGTTTACTTTGAAAATCCCTTTAATTGTCTAAAGTAGAGCACACATGGCCTTGTATGTATGGAAAATAATTAGTTGTGTTTTTTTGGACAATTGCTATGAAATTTAAGCATTGTTTAAATGTCCTCAAGATGAAGGGAATAGCAAGGACTACATAAACTCCTAGGGTGGAAAGCACGTGTGATCCCTTACATATTTAAAAACTGTTTCTTTCTCTCTCTTTTGTAGCTGTTGAATTAATGTAAACTTCACGAGTTTATGATGAAAGCAAATAGGACTATAATTTTCCTAACTGCATTGTATGAACACAGAAGCAAAGTGCACCAAAAACTAACACCATTACAATCTTATCACAAAAAATATAGAAGTGTGATCTCAATTTTCCTTGCTTTCATAAGTTAGTACCTTAAAGGCGTCGACAAAAATCATTTTAGTAAAGCATATACTTAGAATGTTAAATGGCCAAGAAGAAAGCTAGTACTTAACACAGTTCAAATTCTGGATGATATTTTCAGTCAATTATTTTTTTCTAACATCTTGAAAACAAAACATTGCTCTGCTGCCAATGCCCATCTGCTTCTTCTTCACTAATAGAAACTGTTCCTAGTAAGAAAAAACTAAGGAGACCATGAAGTGGAAATTCAAAAAGCTCCTTTAGTTCTAACTTAGGACTACACCATACTTTCTTATTATATATATAGAAAAACTCTATTAAATGTTTCTTTTAACAGCCAAGGAGTGAATGAATTCAATCTCTCTCCTCTATGTTTGGGATCAGCTTCACTCAAAGAAATTTGGCCTTCCTCTTTGGATCCTAGGATGGGTAAAGGACCCCCCAGATTTCTCTTGCAATTATTTCAGAATGTTGGAAACATAATTGTAGGCTAAAAATTACTTTTCATTGCATTTTTTATTGTATTTTATTTTTATTTTAGTTTTTTTTTTTTTTTTTTAGGATGTACCAGAGATTGAACCCAGAACCTCGTACATGGGAAGTGGGTGCTCAACCACTGAACTACATTCACTCCCCAGCATTTACTTTTAAATAATACAAATAGATTTAAAATACTAACTTTTCAGGAAAGCTAATCTTTCATTGTAAATGAAGAGATAGCAATCAGGTTTTTGGGGGTGGAGAGCCATGAATTTCCCCTTCCCTACTTAACTTTTTGAATTGGATAGAAAATCTTATTGGAGGATCTCTTTAGTGCTTTGTGAAGTTTTTCGTTTTCTTTTAAGCTCTGAAAACTTGGTATCCCTGAGACCTAAGCAGATATTTCCCCCATTACTTTTTTCAAAAGTCCCACCCCCCTCTAGACATTTGGGGAAAAAGGAATATTGGCTCCCTCTTTATCAACCCTGGGAATAGTATTATTCCTCTCCCTGCATCCAGTCCAAAGTCACTGGGCCATGTCCCCAAGCTCCATTGTTCAATAAGTTTTGCATTTCTATGGAGGACCTTTACTTTCCCTACCTATATTACTTTCACTGTTTTCAGTTTGCTTTCAAAGAAAATCCCTGGAAAGGGTCGGGGTGGGAGTTGGGGGTGAGAGCTGGTAGAGGAAGGAGAAATGTGCTGTGGAAAGAGGCTGTACTTTGGAATCAAACTGTCCTTGGTTTGAATCCCTACTCCTAATACACTGTTTAGATAGAACACTTTGGGGACGGCTGGATAGCCCAGTGGATAGGGCGCCGGCATACCACATGGGAGGCCCTGGGTTCGGTTCCCGGGGACCTCTCCTAGTGGGCAGACCGCCTTGAGAATGGCAAGCCACCATGGGCGGGCCAGATTCGCCGTGGGCAGAGCAAAAAGCTGCCACGGACAGGGCAAAAGCCGCCACGGATAGGGCAGGTCACCCGTGAATGGAGCGCGGCCATCCACCCGCGAACTGAGAGCCGGCCATGAATGGAAGCAGAAGCCGCCCACAAGCGGGGAAAGCTGCACCTGCGCAGTGACCAGTCTCGGCGCATCGCCGCAGCGGGGGGGAAGGGGAGATATGTAATAAAAAATAAATAAATCTTTAAAAAAAAATAGAACACTTTGGACAACTTACGTATGCTTTGGGTGGTTCAATTTTCTTGACCATAAAATGAAGCTAATAATGAACTCAAGTGCTTCTCCTACAGAAGGTAAGGAGGTAGCAGTGAGAGTAAAATCCTGGGCCCTTATGTTTTCCATTTCATGTCAGTGAAGCTGATGTCCTTTTCTCCTAGCTCCTTCTTCAATGCACTTTTCCTCAATATTTGACTTACATGTACCCCACCCCCCACCATCAAATATTAGCCCAGCATTGTTTCCAATATTCAGGTCCTTAGAATTTATTTTTCCTTCTTGAAGAGTATCCTATAAGATTGAACTCTTGAAATACTATCCTGATTTGAAGAGAACTATGCTTTACTGTAGAAACTTTTGTGGAAGTACACAAATGAATTTGCTAATTACAACTCAGGCGTAAAGCTTAACAAGATTATCAAGAGGCATTATATGAAACTGGTTAAGAGTATGGCCTCTTAAATATATAGATTGATGAAAGTAACCAGTTACTCAATTCCTGTCCTCAGTTTCTGCATCTGTAAAATGGGGATGATAACAGTACATAACACATTAAGTTGTTGGGAGAAAAAAAATTCATATGCAAAGCACTTACAACAGCCCCTGAGGGGTTAGCTGTTTTATTTTCATTTCATTTCATTTCATTTCATTTCATTTCATTTTATAATATTTTTAAAGAAGCTTTAGATTGCATAAACATTAAATTAAAAATATAGGGGATTCCCATATACCCCAAGCCCTCCCCATCCCACACTTTCCCACATTAAAAACATCTTTCATTAGGGTGGTACATTTGTTACAATTGAAGATGACATATTGAAGCATTGCTACTAACCATGAAATATAGTTTACATTATAGTTTACACTCTGCCCTGCACGATTTTATAGATTTTGACATATAAAACCTGTATCCATTACTGCTCATGCAGGACAGTTCCAATGTCCTGAAAATGTCCACATGTTACACTTCTTCTTCTTCCTTTCAGAACCTCTGGTGGCCACTGCCTTTATATCAATGATACAAGTTCTTCCATTGCTAGAATATTAAGGTCTATAATAAAATAATAATGTCTACTTTAGTCCATTGCTCAACCGTAGTCTTGAGGATTTGGGGATGGCAATGTCAACTCTGTTTCTAATTGATCTCATGGGGGAGATGGATGTGACTGTCTTGCTTGCAGTTGCATACACTCTCCGCTTTCTGGGATGGGTGTTGTCTATCATCATCCCTTTGTTAGTTGTCCTGGATGTGTTCAATGAACTGGAGTTTAACTGTGGCAACTCTGCTGAGATTCAGGGCTCAACAGGCACACAAACAGATCAAAGATGTAAGTCTCTGGGACATATATTTAACAAGCATTGTGCTAATTATCAGTTAAAATAAAAGGATCAGAAGAGCCATGGGTAGGGAAATTATAAATGAGTCTAACTCTTTTACACTGGGGAGCATAAATTCCAAAGTAAGGCCCACTGAAAGAGTGCCAAATTCCCAAGCCTGTCTGCCTTGCTTATAGTGTCTAGATGTCTCTAGAGCCCTCAGGAGCCCCACCATTTGAGGCAATTTACTGTGGCAGTCAATGAGATCCTACTGAGACATGTATAAGCGTATCCTCTGGAATGACCTCTCGGCTCACTTTGAAATCTCTTAACCCAAACTCACTTGTATTTAATAGTCCCCCATTTTGGTCAAGGTCTTTTTTCAGATGCATTGTTAGTTGGTGCTTGGTAATAATCCCTCAGTGCCAGGGAGGCTCAACCCCAGGAGTCATTTCCCATGCCAGTGGGAAGGTAGCACATTAATATGCTGAGTTTGGCTTAGAGAGAGGCCACATTTGAGCAACATGGAGGCTTTCAGGAGGTAGCTCTTAGGCAATATGTAATTCTAGGGTAAGTTTCAATTTCACAAGAAAAGTTTCATAAGTACAATCATCAATCTTAAGGGCCTGGCATAATGGTCTTTCTTCCTTCACTAGGCACTGCCTATGTACTCAGGGGATTCTTGTCATTCTACTATAAAGTTTAGCAGGACTTCCCAGGATGGGAATTCAATATTCTTTTGGTTATTGTGGTTACCTTTTACTATTTTTACTTGCTATAATTTAAAATGAATTAAATAAATTTGAGACAAACAGATTTGGTTTAAAGTTAGAAATTCTCCCTATCAAAAATGCTCAGTTCAGTTGAAAGTTCACTTATCCACAATCTGAGTGTGTGTCTAGGTGAGCTTCTGGTTGCATGGTCTTTCTACTTGGTTATGGCACTTAAATTGAAAAGGAGAGGGACAAAATCAACTACCTTTATATATATTAGCAGCAAAGATTTGGAAAATGAAATTTAAAAGTAATAATTCCATTTACAATAATGCCAAACTATCTAAAATACACTGGAATAAATCTAAGCAAAGCTGTATAAAACTACTACAAGGAATACTCTAAAACATTGACAAGAGAAATTAAAGAAGACCCAATATATACCATGGTCATGAATTGGAAAATGGCATGGATTGGAAATCATTCATGGATTGTTAAAGTGGCAATTGATTTAACACAATCCTAATCAACAATATAGAAATTGGCAAGCCAATTCTAAAATTTATATCAAAATGCAAATGATTTGAAACAGCCAAATATTGTTAAAAGAGGAACAAGATTGGAAGACTAACACTACGTGATTTCAAGACTTACTATAAAGCTACAGTAATCTATATAGTTTGTTATTAGAAAAAAGATCTGCATATGGAGCAATGGAACTAAGTAAATAGCCCTAATATAAGCTCACATTTGATGTCAATAAAGTTGTCCAGGCAATTCCATGAGGGAAAGAAAAGTCCTTTTATTTTTTTTAAGATTTATTTTTATTTATTTATTTATCCCCCACTTCCTGCTTATTGTCCATTTGCTTTGTGTTTTTCTGTGTCTGCTTGTCTCCCATTGTTGCGTCATCTTGCTGCGTCAGTTCACCGTGCCATCAGCTCACCACGACATGCTGCGTGGGCCTGCTTGCCTTCACCAGGAAGCCCCAGGAAACGAACCCGGGGCCTCCCATATGGTAAATGGGAGCCTAACCAATTGAGCCACAGCCCCTTCCCAGTCATTTTTTATGAGTGGTACTGGAACAAGATATCTGTGGGGGGAAAAATGAATATCAACCCTAACACTATACCATATATAAAAATTAACTTGAAACGGAGTATAGACCCAAAAATATTCCTAATGCTATAAAATATTCCAAAAGAAAACATAGGAAAAATACCTTAGGTTAGGAAAGGATTTCTTATTTAGAACCAAAAAAAGAAGAAACTTATATAACAGATTTTATCAGAATTAAAAACTTTTTTTAAGGCTTCCATAAACAAAACAGAAAAGCAAGCTAAGAATAGAGGGAAATATTTGCAATACAAATATCAAAGAAGGGACTTGTTTACAGGATATGTAAAATACTCCTACAACTCAATAATAAAACAAAAAACTTAACAACAACAACAACAAGAAACAGGAACAAATTTGACCAGACACTTCATCAATGAAGACAGATGAATGGAAAATAAGTGCAGAAAAGTTGCTTAATGGTATTATTCATCAAATAATGCAAATTAATTTTGCAATTAATTCACACATTTAAGAATGGCTGAAATAAAGAATACTGACCATGTCAAATATTATTAAAGATGGAGATATGGGAATGTAAAATGGTGTGACTACTTTAGAAAATAGTGTTGCAGTTTTCTTAAAATGTTAAACATACAAGTCCCAAACGATCTAGCCATTTCACTCCTACATATTTACTCAAAAGAACTGAAAACATATTCCCATACAATAACTTATACACAAGTGTTCATAGCAGCTTTATATGTAAGACCCCAAAACTGGAAACAACCCAAATGCCCTGCAATAGATGAATGGATAAGCAATTGGTGATAGAACAGAATAGTGGCATACTACTTATTAATAAAAAGGAACAAATTGTTGATGCATGCAACAACATTGTTGAACCTCAAAATCATAATGCTGAGTAAAAGAAAGTGGACACAAAAGGTATATTCTGTGTGATTTCATTTACATAAAATTCTAGGCAATGCAAACTAATTTATAGTGATGGAAAGCATATTAGTGGTTGCCTGGGAACAAAGATGTGTGTACAGGATGATGAGTGGCAAAGGAATCACAAGGAAATTGGGAGATGTTATGGAACAGTATCTTGATTGTGGTGGTAATTTCATGGGTGTATGCAGTGTCAAACTCATGAAATTAAATACTTTTATTATATACTGTTTATTATATGTAAAATTACATCTTAACAAAGTTGTTAAAATTTTAGAAGAGGGAATTCTAAATAGCTCTATTTTAACTCTCATTTGTATATTTCAATTCTTTTTTTTAAACTTACTTAGAAACTAAACTGTAATAGGTCCAATTAAAAATGGGACTTCTGAGGCAAAATATAAGAAGGGATTCAATATTTCCTGTCCTTGAACATTGCTGTTGTTATTTTAAATAGAATTTTAATATCCTGAATAGTATAAGCTAAACTTACAGTTGTCAAAGATTTTCTAGTTAATCTAAAAAAGTCCAAGCACACTGGGGTAGATCCATGCATATATTTAGAACAGGGTGAGAGAGAGTGTGAGATAAAGGGAAGATCTTGCAGATTCTTGTTTAAGGAAAGACTGTCTTAAGGGGGTAGGACTTTTTTTTAAGATTTATTTATTTTTTCTCCCCCACTTCATGTGTGCTCAAAGTCTTTTCTCTGTGTCTGTTGTGTGCTCTCTGTGTCTGCTCATCTTCCTTTTAGGAGGCACTGGGAACTGAACCCAGGACCTTCCAAGTGTGGGAAAAAGGCACCCAATCACTTGAACCACATCTGCTCCCTGCTAGTTGTGTCCCTCATTGTGTCTCCTTGTTGTGTCATCTTGTTGTAGCATTGCTTCAGCTTGTTGCATCAGCTTGCTGCACCAGCCTGTCGTGTCAGCTCTCTGTCTTGTTCATTTTTCTTTAGGGGCCTCTGGGAACCGAACCCAAGACTTCCCATGTGGGAGGTGGGTGCCCAACTGCTTGAGCCACATCAACTCTCCAGGAATTTTTTTAATCCTAAATTTTAGCTTTTCAAGAAGGACTAAATATCTTCCCATAAACATTTTTTAATGAACATTAAAATAGATGGGTGCAAAGAGAGCCTTATGGATAGAAAATAAGATGGTAGAAACACTCTCATCAAATGTGCAAATGATAAAGTCTGGCTCTACCATTTTGCTGACAGGAAAATTCTTACTCTTTCCCCATGCCCAGAACCCCAGCTTGAGGAGATAGTTTCCTTCTGGGTGAAGCATTATCACAATAATTATTCATTGTGCAGTCAAGAATTTGACTTTGCCCAAGGAGAGATCGTCTTTTACCTCTCACCCCCCCACACACACACACATTCCCTGCTACTCCTGCTCCTGGGAGGTAACCTTTAAACACTTGGAATTTCCCAAGTAATAAGAGTGTCTTTGCTATTCAGATCACCTGAAAAATTTAGGCTAAGAAATTGACTTATGGTGGGTCATGGTGGATACCTTGAGCCACATGTTATCTAGGGAGTGGGGTACAGGGCTAGAGGCTGAATTCAATCACATGGACAATAAACTGTACATGCTTACATAACGAAGTCCCACTGAAAACTGGACTCCAAAGCTCTGACACACTACCAAGGTTGGGAGTACTCTTTGCATATTGTGACACTTTGGTATTGAGAGGGTAATGTGTCCTGAGGACAATGGAGACTTCATATTGTGAGACTCCCTAGACTCTGCCGTATGTGTATGTTTTTCGGCTGGTTTTCTGTATCCTTTCCCAGTAATAAACGGTGGATGTTACAGGTTTCACTGAGTTCTGTGCTTCCTTCTAGCATATTATAAAGGCTGAAATTAGTTTTGGGAAACTTCTGAAATTGCAGTTGACATCATAATTGGTGAAGGTCTTGTGTACTTTTCCCTCTAACTTTGTAGTTGGACCCCAACTCCTTGCCGTTAAAGTCAAAAGTCTTGACTCTGCCAGTCTGTTCACATTTTCTGAAAATTGCTTTGAAGTATCAATTATTTTAGATTCCCTGGCTAGATTATAATCTCCCTGAAAACAGTAAGCATGTCATATAATTATCTAGATCCTTCTCAGCATCCAGCCTAATACCCTGCACTTAAAAGGTACTCAATAAATAGCCATTGATTAATGTATTACAGGCCATAATGGAGGTATTGTAAGAGAGCTGAATGTGAGTGCACATTCAGAAATAGTGCAACAGCCCTGTACATCTGTAGAGCATGGCAGTTGGGAGCATGGGACTTGGGGTCACACAGATATGGGTTTAATTCAAATCTCAGCCTTGCCAATTACTGGGACTTTGAGTCTCAATTTCCTCATTAGTAAAACAAAAATAATAATACTTTCTTCATAAGGTTATGGTGAAGATTAAATGGAATGTTTCCTAAAGCCATTAACTTCTTAAACTCTCAATAAATTTTATCTTTGTGTAGTCCTTAAACTTTTAAGGTGGATTTATTTCACCTTACTTAACAATCCCAAGAGATCTATAGGTACACATTTATCTCCAATGTATTAATGAAGAAATTGAGATTGGCATTCATAGCAACTTCTCCAATGTCACACAGATTGTAAATCAAAACATGAGACTGAAATTCAAATTTCCTGATTTACTTGTCCTGAACTATCTTTTTAAATATATATATATACTAATTTATTGAAGTATATCACTCATACATAAGCATACATAAACAATAAGTGTATAGTAATAGTTGTGAACTTACAAAACAAACATATATAACATCATACAGAGCTCTCATACCTCACCTTACCACCAATGCTTTGAATTGTTGTGAAACATTTTTAACTAATGATTAAAGAGTATCCTCAAAATATTACTACTAATCAAAGTATTTTTCCCCCAACCCACCCAATTATTATTATTATTATTTTTATATCATTTATGCATGAACATACATAAATAATAAGTGTGTAGTAAAATTTGTGAATTTACAAAGCAAACATGCATAATATCATACAGGGGTCCCATACATGAACCCACCACCACACCTTGCATTGTTGTGAGACATTTGTTACAAATTATGAAAGGATATTGTCAAAATCTTACTACTAACTATAGTCTTTATCTTACATTTCGTGTATTTTTCCCCCAACCCACACTATTATTATTTTTTTTAAATATTTTTATGACAGAAGTTGCAAACCTACAAAACAATCATGCACATGAGCAGAATTCCCCTACAACACCCCTCTAACAACACACCACACCACACCATGCTGGAACATTTGTTACAGATTATGAAATAATATCATGAGACTATTAGCACCAACCATGGTCCATCATGTACATTTGGCATACTTTTTCCATACTCCCCCATGATCAACACAGTACATCTTTGGCGTAGATGCATGAACATTACACTATTGCTGTAACCACAGTCCATGGTCACTCCAGTTGTGTTTTTTCCATGCTTCTTCACATTCCCACCACCTTGTAATAGTGATGTACATCTGCTCTAGTTCACAAAGTACACTCTTACATCTATACCATCAACCACAATTCTCATCCACTTCAGAGTATACTGTGAAGCTAGATTATTCTCTAGCTTTCTGTCAATTGACATTTTCATCCTTAGACTACCATTTTCAGCCACATTCCCATTTATAACCAGCTATTACTCACTATAATGTTACCATCTACTGTATACATTTCCACATTTTTCAGTAAAGTTAATTAAAACTTCTACATATATTAAGTATCAGTGGTCCATCTCAGTCCTTCTCTTATCTCCTTTAAGAATCCACCATCCACCACCAGGTTTTGAAGATATTTTCCTATATTTTCTTCTAGAAGCTTTATGGTTCTTGCTTTTATATTTAGTTTTTTTATTCATTTTGAGTTAATTTTTGTATAAGGTGTAAGATAGGAGTCTTCTTTCTTTCTTTTCGCTATGGAAATCCAGTTGTGTCAGCACCATTTGTTGAATGGACAGTTCTGCCACAGCTAGGTGAGTTTGATAGACTTGTCAAAAGTCATTTGACCATAGATGCGAGGGTCCATTTCTGAACCATCAGTTTGGTTCCATTAGCCTATGTGTCCATTTTTCCAGTACTATGCTGTTTTTAACCACTGTAGCTAAATAATATGATTTAAAGTCCAGAAGTGAGAGTTCTCCAACTTTGCTTTTCCTTTTTAAGGTGTTTCTGGCTATTCAGAACCCCTTACCCTTCCAAATAAATTTGATAACCATGTTTTCCATTTATCTAAAAAATGCTGGTGGAATTTGTATTGGGATTGCATTGAATGTGCATATCAATTTGAGTAGAATTGACATCTTAATGATATTTAGTCTTCCAATCCATGAGCATGGAATGTTCTTCCAATTATTTGTCTTTTAAAATTTCTTTGAACAATGAGTTGTAGTTTTCTGAATACCAGTACTTTACATCATTGGTTAAGTTTATTCCTAAGTATTTTGGTTTTATGTGTCATATTTTACCACTCTTTTGACACACTTAGTTACTTTTATTGATATAATCTTCATTTCTAGACTGTCTTCCAGGTCTACCTCTCCTGTCTTTTCTTTTCAGGCTGTAGCACACCCTTTGGTATTTCCTGCAAAGCTGGTCTCTTTGATATAAACTCTCTCAGTTTCTGTTAATCTGTGAATATTCTAAACTCGCCCTCATTTTTGAAAGACAATCTTGCCAGATATAAGATTCTTGGCTGGAAGTTTTTCTCTCTCAGTATCTTAAATATATCATACCACTGCCTTATTGCCTCCATGGTTTCTGATGAGAAATTGGAGCTTAATCTTATTTAGTATTCCTTACATGTTACGCATTGCTTTTCTCCTGCTGCTCTCAGAATTATCTCTTTATCTTTGGCATTTGACATTCTGAATAGTATGTGTTTCAGAATTGATCCATTCAGATTTATTCAGTACATTTTGCTTCTTGGACATGGATATCTATGCCCTTCAATAGGGTTGGTAAATTTTCTACCATTATTTCTTCAAATATTCCTTCTGCCCTTTTTTCCTTCTCTTCTCCTTCTGGAACAACCATGACATGTATGTTTGCATGTTTCTTGCTGTTGTTTAATTCCCTGAGGCCTTGTTCAATTTTTTTCCATTCTTCATCTGTTCTTTTGTATATTCACTTTCAGAGGCCTTTTCTTCAAGCTCAACAATCCTTTCTTATGCCACCTCAAATCTGCTACTATATGATTCCAGTGTAATTTTAATTTCTTCTATTGTGCCTTTCATTCCCATAAGATCTGCAATTTTTCCATGTATGCTTTGAAATTTTTATTTGTGCTCATCCAATGTTTTCTTAATATCCTTAATCTCTACACATCTCATTGAATTTATTGAGGAGATTTGTTTGAACATCTATGATTAGTTGTCTCAACTCCTTTATGTCATCTGGAGGCTTATCTTGTTCCTTTAACTGGGCCATATCTTCCTGTTTCTTGGTGTGGACTGTAATTTTTTGTTGGTGTGTTGGCATCTGGCTTACTAGATGTATTTATTCTGTGTATTAGTCAGGGTTCTCTAGGGAAACAGGATCAACAGGAGATATCTGTAAATAGTATGAGATTTTATAAGAGTCTCTCACGTGACCATGGGGATGCACAAGTCCAGACCCCACAGGCAGGCTGCAAACCAGGGCCTCTGATGAAAGTCCAATGAAGGTCTTTGATGAGTTTCTGGGAGACGTTTACTGTCTAAAGACAAGCAGGGAAATTCTCTCTGAATGCTGAAATCACTTCCCCTTTTAAGGCATTCAACTGATTGGATAAAGCATGACTCACTGTTGATGGCTATCTCCCTGGTTGATGTAGATGTAATCAGCCATCTATGCAGTAAACTCATGGACACTAAAGCCTATAAATGCCCTTGCATGACCAAACAACCGAGCACAATTACCTGGCCAAGTTGACACTTTAGCCTAACCATCACTTTCTGGGTACAGTTTCTCTCTTTAGTTTAGTGTGCTCTTGTCCTTTTTCCCTAGCTGGTTGTGTAGTAGGAGTCAAGGATGTAGCTGGTGCTGTAAGCTATGGAACCTCAGGCTGCCCTCATTGCCCCAGAGACCAATGAGTTTCTCCCAACTTTTTCTTTTGCCAGTAGTAGGGACAGAGCCACAGCTATGTGTAATAATCTAAGTCATGCAGACCTAGACCACAGTTGCCTAGAGAGACTGATGAAGCTTCATGCATTTCTCCCATACCTGGGGAAGGGATGGAGCTGCAGGTGTGAGCAGCAATCTATGCCCTGCAGGCCCAAAATGACTGCAGTTGCCCTGGTAGACTTCCGACTATTTAGTCTGTGTCAGCCAAATGTACCTGCAGTTACCCGGAGAGGCTGGTGCAGAGCCCGAGAGATTCCTCCCTGCTAGAGGTAGGGATGCAGGCCAAGCTGGGTTAAAGAAATGGGTCCCTACCTTCACAGTGATTTTCAGTCAGCCCGGCTTCCCTTCATGCTGGGGGCAGAGTTAAAATGGCGGCTACCACCCTCTTTCCAACTTGGACAGGTTCAAACTTTAGCTGTTCTTAGGGTTAAACTTCAGCCAGCCAAATTTACTAATCAGTAGCTGAAATTGGTGGCCAACCATCTCTTTCTCCTCAGTTATTGGGAAATGGAGCTTCCACTTACTGCTGCAGAGGCTGGCACAAGTTCCTCCAGTTTCCTCTCTGCTGGAGGTGGGGCTGGGGCTTATACTAGAGCTGCAATCCACTCTAGATGGAAAGAAGCCAGTCCCTACCAGCAGTGTGATTTTCAGTCTGCCCCACTTCCCCTCATGCTAGGGTTGGAGTTAACATGGCAGATACTGGTCTCTTTCTGACTTGAATAGTTTCAAGCTTTAGCTGTTCTTACTTTAGCCAGCTGAGTTTACTGATCAGTAGCTGAAGTTGGTGCCCAACTGTCTCTTCCTCCCCTGGTTTTGGGAAGTGGAGCTTCCAATTCCAGCCATGGAA
>PVKH010001199.1:0-31664 GCA_004027955.1 Chaetophractus vellerosus | reverse complement strand
AGATGGGCTTGAAGAGAATTTTAGGATAGAAGTATAAGAATCACTATATACTTCTACTAAAAGTTACAAAATAAACTGGAAGGTCTTTGAAGCTAAGGACAACATATTGTTTATCATTGTATTTTATGCAAAGTATCATGTGATGTTTCAAAATGTGCATTCCATCATTTATGGAATTAAATTAGACTGAATTTACTTTTACAAAAGAATTTGAATCTATTATATAAGAGGGCTGGCTGTAGCCCAGTGGATAGAGCGCCGGTTCACCACATAGGAGGCCCTGGATTCGGTTCCCAGGGTCTCTCCGAGTGGACAGACCACCTTGAGAGGGCAAGCAGCTGTGGGCGGGGCAGAGCCGCTGTGGGCAGGGCAAAAAGCCGCCACGGGCAGGGCTAAGCCGCCACAGGCAGGGCTAAGCCGCCATGGGCAGGGCAAGTCACCTGCGAACAGAGCAGAGCTTCCCACGAGCAGAGTAGAGCCACCCGTGAGCGGGGCAAACCGCCTGCCCAGTGAGCTGACTTGGCACATCGCCGCAACAGGGGGAGACAAAGCAGACACAGAAGAATGCAAAAATGAACACAGCAAGAACAAGCAGAAAAGGGGGGATATATAACAACAACAACAACAAAATAGATTTTCTTAGATAGATTTTCTTAGATAACTTTATTAGATAAAATTACCTAAAAAAGTATAAATAATCTCCAAAATATTCTTTGCCAAGGTTACTTGATCAAATGATGGTGTACATTTAACTTTTTAAAAACTACCAAACTGTGTTCCAAAGTTATTGTACCATTTTACTTTACTGCCAGCAGTATATGAGAGTTTCAGTTCCTTCACATACTAACCAACACTTGGTAAGGTCAGACTTCTTAATTTTAGTCATTCTCCTAAGTGTGTAGTGGTATCGCACTGTGGTTTTAATATTAACTATGATGTTTAATCTTTTGCATATGAATGTCTTCCTGAAAGGAATATCATTCACCACAGAATTGCCTTGCATCTCAGAGGAAACACAGCTGTAGTGTGGGTCTAGTTCTGGAATCTCTAATCTGTTCCATTGATTTATTTGTTTATGTTATGACACCAGCACACTCTCTCAATCACTATAGCTTTATAATAAGTCTTGGTTTTCTTTTACAAAGTTGTTTTGGTTATTCTGGTTCCTTTGCATTTCCACATGAATTTTAGAATCAGTTTGTCAGTTTCTACAAATCAACTGGGATTTTGATTGGGATTGAATTTAATGTAGAGATTAATTTGGAAAGAATCGATATTTTATTTTAATAATCTTAATTTTTCTAACTGTATACATTGTATTCCCCTCCACTTACTTAGATCTTTAATTTCTTTCAGCAATATTTGATAGTTTTCAATATACGGGTCTTGGACATAATTGTCAGATTTACACAGAAGAATTTCATATTTTTGATGGTGTTATAAATGTTATTTTTAAAATTTTTATATTTCATTGTTCATTGCCAGTACAACCAATGTATAGAATTGATTCAATCATATATAGAATATAGAAGTAAACTGATTTTTGTGTTGATCTTGTATTCTGCAAACTTGCTAAGCTTGCTTACTAGTTTTAGCAGCATTTTTGTAGATTCCTTCTGATTTTCTGTGGAGGTGATAATGTCTTCAGTGAATAAGACAATTATACTTTTTCACTTCCAATCTGGCTGCTTCTTATTTCTTGTTTTCATATTCATTGGCTAAAACTGTCAGTACAGTGTTGAATGGAAATGGTGAGAGTGGATATCCTTGTCTCATCCCTGATCTTAGTAGGGAAACATTCAGTCTTTTACCATTGATTATGATAATAGTTATAGGTTTTCCATGCATGCCTTTTACAAAGTTGAAGAAGTTCCCTTCGATGCCAAGTGTGCTATTATTTGTAAGGAGTGTATACTTGTTGTGTCACATGATTTTTTTCTGAAACTATTGAGAAAATCATGATTTTTTTCATTTTAATTTTTTAGAATATCAAATTATATTGATTGATTTTCTAGTGTTAAGTAATCTTGCATTCCTATGATAAACCCCATTTGGTCATAATATTTTGTGCTTTGAACATATCATTAGATTGGATTTGCTAAAATTCTATTGAGAATATTTCTTTAATGTGTATGAGGTATATTGCTCTGTGACTTTATTTTCCTGAATGTCCTCATCTGGTTTGGGTATCATGGTGATGTTGGTATCATAGAATGAATTGGAATAAATCCTTCCTCTCTAATTTTCTAGAATATTTCATTTAGAATTGGTATTATTTCTTCTTGAAATATTTGCTAGAACTCATCATTGAAGCCATCTCAGCCTGGAGTTTTCTTTAGGAAAGGTTTTAAATTACAAATTAAAATTTATAATAGATATATGCTTATTCAAGTTACAATTTCTTTGGGTGAGTTTTGGTAGTTTGTGTCCTTCAAGGAATTTGACCATTTCATCTAAGTTGCTGAATATTTTTGGCATAAAGCTGTTCATAATAGTCCCTTTAATGTCTACAGAATCTTTATTGATGTCACTAGTCATCAGTCACATACCAGATATTACTAACATTTTTCTTCTCTTTTTTCAGTTTGACTAGTGGTATATCAATTGTATTGATCTTCTCATTTAAATATCCTTTAATTTCATTGATTTTCCCTATTACTTTTTTGTTTTTATTTCATTGATATCCATTCTGATATTTTCTATTTCCTTTCTTGTACTTTGAGTTTAATTTTATCTTATTTCTAGTTTCTTAAGGTAAAAGCTAAGGTCATTGATTTAACATTTTTTCTATCATAATATATGCATTGAGTGCCATAAATTTTTCTTTAAGTGCTATTTTAGAAGCATCCCATAAATTCCAATATGTAATGTTTCCATTTTTATTCAGTTCAAAATACTTTCTGTATCCATTGATAGTCTCTTTACTTGTTCTACCAAATTATTGAGAGAAGGGCATTTAGATCTCACAATATTATTACAGATTTGTTTTGCTTCTTGAAGTTTTACCAATTTTTGTTTCATATACTTTGAAGTTTTCTTATCAGATGTTTAAAGAAATTATTGCTGGGCACAGAATTCTAAATTAACAGTTTTTTTTCCTTTATTACTTTAAAGATAGTGCTACCTTTTTTATTCTTGTATTGTTTTCAATGAGAAAGTTGATGCCTTCTTTATCTTTGTTTTTTCTTGTATAACAGGTGTTTTTTTTTTTTTGATGATTTTAAGATTTTTTCTTTATCACTTGTTTTGAGCAGTATGAGCCTTCAACTCCCAAGTTCATCCTGCTGAGAAGCAAGTCATAGGCTATTTAGGAGGTAAGTGGATCCAACTAAATGTCCTGTAAAACTATAGATGTGACGGTGGGCATATGAACCCAAGAATCATTTAGGGATTTAAGCTTTACTTTCAGCCATCCTTTGTGTTTATTCAGGTCAAATGCAGCACTCTGGAAAGGAGTCTCCCAGATCTTCAGTTGTGTGGCAATTTGAGATTATTTATGAATTCCAAAAAGAAATATAGATTATGTTTGTAAACTGGTCTGTTCCTCTGGGTATAATACCCTGTAATTGTATTAGATTCAGCTGAGATGACTTTGATTAAATTATGTCAAGATTAGGACTTTGATTCAACCACATCATTAGGGCATGCAGAGTTGAGTCCCTGCCCCCTACCCTCCAGTAGGCTATGCAAATGGGTGCTCAATTAAGAACACAAAGAAGTAGATACACAGAGATGATACTCAGAGGATCTTGCGGCCCAGGAAGAGAGATGAGCCCAGGAGTTTACAGTTGATCTTGTGAAGAGAACAGAGCAACTGAGCCCGGAAAGAAATGAGCTCTGGGAAGAGAGACAAGCCTTATGCCTCACCCTACAGCTGAGATTGGAAGAAGCTGGGACCACAGAGCCTTAAGAGGAAAGAGGAAGGCTGAACCCTCACAGGTATCACCGGCCATTGTGCCTCAACATGTGGCAACAGACTTTGTGTAAGGAAGTAACCTTGAGTTAGACTCTTCAGGGCCTTGTGACTGTAGGCTTCTACCCCAAATAAATACCCTTTATAAAAGCCAACAGAGTTACCGTACTTTGCATCAGCACCCGTTTGACTGACCAATACAAGTTGTGAAAGGCCTTGCTGTTAGAGGATTGAAGTAGGTGGTAAGAAAGCCATTGCGAAGTATCTCCCATGCCTCCTTTGCTTCATTCTGTTATCACTATCTTAGTCCAGGCTTCTGACACACCAGCAATGGATTTTTAAAACAGTTTATTGAGATATAATTCACATGACATAGACTTAACTCATTTCAAGTGTACCATTGAATGGTTTTTAGTGTATTCACAGACATACTAGAGTCACCAGTGTCAATTTTAGAACATTTTCATCACCTCAAAAAGAAATCCTATCTCACCATGCTGTCCAGCCCTAAGCAACCACTACTATTTTCTGTCTCTATAGATTTGCCAGTTCTGGACATTTCATATGCATGGAATAATGTAATTGTGACTGGCTTCTTTCACTTAGCGTAACATTTTCAAGGTTCATCCACATATAGCATGCATCAGTACTTGATTATTTTTATTGCCAAATACTATTCCATTAAATGGAAATACCTCATTTTTTTATCCATTAATCAGTTGAGGGACATTGGGTTGTTTCTACCTTTTAGCTGTTATGAATAACACTGCTATCAACATATGTGTACAACTATTTATGTGGACATATATTTTCATTTATCTTGGGATTCCATCTAGCAGTTCTTAAATAGTTGTTTCATCATTTTCTGTATGCCCTTAGGGCCAGAGAGCATTTCCAATGACTTTAAATGATTGGGTTTTACAAATAATTTTCCCATTTCATTGGAGAGCCGGTCTGCAGAACTCCTCATGCTGCCATGCTGGAAGTAGATAATCCAAAGTGGATTATTGAGACAACACATAGTAGGTATCCTACCTCCTGTCTATACTTTTCAATCCAGTCACCAACTCATCTTTGAAATCCCTCACTTCAGGATATATCACTGCTCAGATCATTCCACTTGACCAAAGTATCTTTATTCATCTCTCTATCTATCTGAATACTATTAAATTATTTGAATACTAACTTCAACTTATGCTCTCTTTTTAAGGATGCCTTCAGCCAGAACTCCATCTTTAAATTTCCAGAGCTATTTTAACATTTATTTTTTATTTTGGAATGTTATCCTATTTCTCCTGATGATAAATATCTACTATGTGTCTAGCACAGTCCTGAATTTTCTTGTTCTGGGTTAAACTTTATGGAAATGCTTTTCTGAATTAACAAAATCAAGAATTAGCACAGGGGGCCGGCTGTAGCCCAGTGGATAGGGCGCCGGTTCACCACATGGGAGGCCCCGGGTTCGGTTCCCGGGGCCTCTCCAAGTGGGCAGACCGCCTTGAGAGGGCAAGCCGCCATGGGCGGGGAAAAAAGCCGCCATGGGCAGGGCAAAAAGCCACCATGGGCAGGGCAAAGCCGCCACGGGCAGGGCAAGTCACCCACAAACAGAGCAGAGCTGCCCACGAGCAGAGCAGTAAGCCGCCTGTGTGGTGAGCTGACTCGGCACGTCACCGCAACAGGGGGAGAAAAATCAGACACAGAAGAAGGCAAAAATGAACACAGCAAGAACAAGCAGAAAGGGGGGGATATGTAACAACAGCAACAACAACAACAACAACAAAGAATTAGCACATTATTAGTTGTCTTTATTAGCTACCTCACAAAGCATATTTTGACACAGGATTTTTGGAATTAAGTTTAATTGGAAAATCATTCCAGGAAGTACTCTGAAGGAGTGTGGAAGTAAGACAAGAAAGAGGAGAAAGCCAGTCAAGAAAGATTTATTGAGCAGATTATCTCTGTGTGTCCCATGGAATGCTAGGCACAATCTAGCACAACCTTCCAGGTTACCTGATTCTATAGAAGGGTCTGTGCATTTCATTGTCTTTTAGTTATTATACAACTCTAAGTTTTAGAAAACTGATTTTAATGCAAATTACTCTTGTACATAAAGATGCAAATTATTCTTTTCCAGTGGAGATACACTGATTCCCCCAGCCCCTCTGGAAGAAGCCAATTTTGTATCTATTAACAAAACTCTCATAAGCATTCTTTTATTGCCTATCTATGTGTCTGCTCACTGGATTCTCATTTGAACTAGGTTTTAATATCTTTACTGATTTCTTCACTAATGAATGATTTAAATAAAATCTTTGACAAATATTCGTTTTGCATTTATATGAGAGTCATGATTCACTATTTTTAAAAAATTACCTTGTAACACATTTTTTTAAAAAATTCAGTGAATTATTTTTGCCTCTTCAGAGCATCTAAATTGAGGACAATGGTGATGGGATTGGGGGTATGGTGGATAGTGACTCAGTGACAACATGCCATGAACAAACAGGATAATTAACATTTCAAGAGGAATGAATAAAATGAATGGTTTGCACAAAGAAATGTCATACTTGTTTCTTACTCTACATCAGTAATTGCAGTTTGGATAAAGAGAGTTCAATTACTTGGCCTTTTGCTTGTTTTTAAAGCGAGTATCTTGGCAAATATGTGTATTGTATGTATAATAGAGTTTCTGCATGATGCAGTGAGAAAAATGCAGTTAAGTGGTTGATTGGGTCTTGGTAAAGTCTGTGTAATTTTGAATTCGATATTACCGTACATTCACAAAGCTAAACCTCTTTAAAATGCTGCTTTTCTCATAGGACATTGGGCGCTTCCCTTTCAATTTTCCCTCAAATGGAAACTTGTTTCAATTTTTTTTCCTACAAAGGACAAGGAGCCAAGATGATTCAGCTTACGTTTTACCTGAGCTGAATCATCCTGTGATACATAAGCATCCTTCACCAGATGACACAGCTTCAGCTGCAGGCTGCTGGTGGCCAAGCCTAATTCCTATCTTTTGAAGTGCTATTGAAGAAGATACCTTGAAGTGTCTGCATGTGTGAATTTGGGCTGCTATTTGTTAGTTCTAGAAGAAATGAGTTTCTGAAATTCATACCGTTAAGACATGCACATTATTGATTGGCATATGACTGGTTTAACCCCATTAGGTATTTACTTATTTATTTCTAATCTTCAAGTTTACTTTCCTTTGTGAAATTTTCCATGTATTAAAATTTAAAAAATGAAACAGATTTTGACATGACCATATCTGTGTTATAGTTTAAATAGCACATTCAATATCATGTTAGCTGCATTCACATAGTAGTACAATCTGATTTTCTTTAATGATTTTTGGTGGGCCAGGTAGTCCTTTTTTTTCATAGCCCCACCTGCTTTTACCAAAAAATAAAGACATCTCTACTTCTCTCCACAATAGAGAAAATATTGAAGAGGATCCTTGTTTCTCTTTCCATCTTTTATTTACTCCAAGGTTAAAAGAAGAGCTAATTTAACTAGTGGCGGCTTAATATCCACTTGGTCCTTACAGTGGGTAAGATTACTGTATCTCAGAAGAGACTGTTACATGCTCTTGAGCTCCCTTTCTTGTACATTGCAATCATGGGCCAAGGCTTCCTCTCTACTTCTCCACTTCTTCATTTCTCATTATGGTAAATGCACCTTCTGGAAGCAAGCCCGGACACTCAATATGTTCTTTGATATCTTATTATGATGGTGACTGGGTTTCCAAGTATTTTCCTTTGCCAGGGCTACTATGACAAATGCCACACAATGGGCTGGCCTAAACACTGGAATTTATTGACTCACAATTTTCAAGGTTAGAAGAACAAAATCAAGGCATAGACATGCCATGCTTTCTCCTAGAGAATGTGCAGGCTTGCCACAATCCTTGGGCTTGCATCTCTGCCTCTCACAAGGTGGTCTGTCTCCTTGTCCTCCTCCTGTGGCATTCTATGACTCTTTATGTCCAAATTTCCTCTGTCTTATAAGAACTCCCTCATATGGATTAAGGCCTACCTTGATTCAATTTGACCTCGTCTAAATAGGATCTTCAAAGATCCTATTCACAGACAAGTCTATACCTTCACTAATAACATCTTCAGGGGTTCTATTTACAGAGGGGTTCACACCTACAGGAATGCAGATTAAGACTTGAACATATCTTTTGTGGGGTACACGATTCAGTCCCCAACACAAGTAAGGCTCCCAAGGAATCTGACTGGGTAAAACTATTTGGCACCTGCTTTAAAAATTCAGCTCTTCCCATAGACACATGTGAAGGAATAAATTTGTGAGTAAATAACAGGAGGTCCTCATATTCCAGGCTTGCTCTCCAGTTCAGCTTTTTGGGACAGCTCTCTACTTGGAAATTTAACGGGCCAGTATTTACAAAATTCATACATTGGTCTCCAATTGGTATCTTGAACTTGTTTGTTCATGAAAGAACCTAAAAAGGAGGGGTGATAATTGAGAGTCAAACAGAAATACCTGACTTAAAAATTTTTTATTACAAAATAACCTCGTTAGTTTATTAGAATCAGGTATCTTTTACAGAAGTATTGCCCTACTTTAACATTTGCCAGTATCCATTAGATGAATTGGAGTACACACTATGATGCAACATATTATTTCTGAATCTAGAGCTGGGGCCAGCAAACTTTTTCTATGTACATACCTGTCCCCAGCTTGATCCAGGCTTTTTTTGTATGAAGTTCTTTTAGATGGGGAGCTATGCCCACATTGTTCAATAATTCAATGTCTTAGTTTGCCAGGCAGCTATGACAAGCACCACACAATAGATTGGCTTACATAATAGGAATTTATTGTCACACTATTTCAGAGTCTAGAAAATTTGCTTCCTCCCAGGATCTACAGTGTTCTGGTGCTGGCTTGCTGCAATCTATGGGATTCCTTGGCTTATATCTCTGCCTCACGTGGCATGCTTTTGTCCTCTTCTTTCCCGTGTCTGCTTTTTTGGTTTCTTTTTACTTCTGCCTCTTGGCTCCTCCCTGTGGCTATCCCTTTATAAGGCTTACACTAATCCAGGTTAACAGCCACCCTACTTCAGTTGGCTATATCTTAACTAAAAATAATATCTGCAAAAGGTCCTATTTACAGTGGACCACAGCCACAGGGATAAGGATTAAGATCAAGAACATGTGTTTCTTGAAGTACATAATTCAACCTACCACATTCACCAATTTGTAAATTTTGAGCTTTAAGAAATGCTAATGGATAACAAAATAATCATTCTAGGAATACCCTAACAGGCAAAGCAGCAACTTTGAGTAACCTTTATTAAAAAGTATTTATTTTGTCCCCATTTCAACATGACAAGTTGAGCACATGAATTTGCTTCCTCTCCCACATGATAGCCTACGAACAAATGAAAGGAATTTGAAAAGTTGTAACCATGAGGCAAAACTAAAGAGGGCCATTAGTAAATGATAGATATAAACAAACTTCTGGAAAATCACAATCAAATGGTAATGTTGAAGTGTTAATCAGTAAAGGAAGCTGCAGCCTAGAAAAGATATTGTGGGGGCTATGGTAGAAAAAGGAGCAGATCACCTGGGTGGAAACCCAGAGAGATTCTAGACAAAAGTCAGCAACCTATGGCCTTTTCAGCTACTTTCACACTACAGTGGTAGAATTGAGTAGTTGTAACTGAGACCATCTGGCCAGCAAAATCTAAAATATTCACTATCTGCCTTTTACAGAAAAAGTTTGCTAGCCCTTGCTCTAGGCTCAGAAATAGCATGGTGCATCTCAGTGTGAACTCCAATTCATCTGCTTAGGGCAAGAACACAGAGGGATTTCTGCAGGGTTTCCTTCACAAGTAACTAATAACAACAATCTACCACTGTTGGAGGGGAATATGGATAGAGAGAGATGCCTTCTGAGGTCAAAGCACACAAGGAAGGTCAAAAGTTGGGAGAGGAAAAGGCACATTGAGGAAAATCCCTCTGCTACCTTGGCTCCCACCCAAAATATAGGGTAATGCCATAGGGATTTGAAGCAGTTGGTACACTGAAGGGACCATAGCAACAACAAAACCTAAACTCAGCTCAAATCCTGACTAGATTGACTCAACCTCCCCACACTAATGGCTTAGCAGCAGCAGAAGGGTGCCTATTTCCAGACATAATTATCATTTACTCTATAAACAATGTCCAGCATTTAATGAGAAATTATGAAGATCTACCAAGCAGAGAATCAGTAAGGCTATAGTTGAACTGAACAGCACCATAATCAGCTAGATCTAATTGACATTTATAGAATGCTTCATCCAACAACAGCAAAATACACATTCTGCTCAAGCTTGCATGGAACAGTCACTTAGATAGACCATATTCTGAGCTACATAACAGATCTCAACAAATTTAAAAGAATGGAAATCATACAAAGAATGCTCTCAAACCACAATGAAATAAAACTAGAAATCAATTACAGAAAGATAGCTGGAGAATCTTAAAATATTGGGCAATAAGCAATACACTTCTAAGTAACATGGATTAAAGAAGAGATCTCAAGAAAATTTTTTTTAAAATAACTAAATGAAAATATAAAATACAACTTATCAAAATTTGTGGGATGCAGCAAAACCAGCGCTTAGAGAGAAATATAGCATTATATGCATATATTAGAAAAGAAGAAATATTTAAGGTCAACAATCTAAGCTTCCATCTTATGAAACTAGAGAAAGAAGAGCAATATAAACCTAAAGCAAGAACGTTAGAAAAAATAAAAATTAGAGCAGATATCAATGAAATTGAAAATTGGAAAACAATAGAGAAAATAAACAAAGCCAAAAGCTGATTCTTTAGAAAACATCAATAAAATTGGTAAACCTCAAACCTGGTTAACCAAGAAAAAAGAAACACACAAATTACTAATATCAGAAATGAAAGAGAGGGCATCACTACTCATCCCAATAAAGAAATATTATGAACTCTAAGTCCACAAATATGATAACATAGATGAAATGGATCAAGTCCTTGAAAGACACAATCCACCAAAACTCATACAAAGAGAAGGTGGTAATCTGAATAAATCCATAGCTATGAAAATTAATCAATAATTAATAACATTCCCAAGCAGAAAGCATTTGGCACAGATGCCTTCACTGGTGAATTCTACCAAACATTTGAGGAAGAAATGATACCAATTCTCTACAATCTCTTCTAGAAAAATAGCTCTCATGAACACAGATGCAAAAATCCTCAACAAAATATTAGTTAATCAAATCCCACAATGCATAAAGAGAGTTATACACGATGACCAAATAGTATTTTTCTCTGATAAGCAAATCTAATTCAACATTTAAAAATTAATTAGTATAATCCATCACATCAAGAAGCTAAAGAAAAAAATCATAGGATTATATCAGTAGCTGCAGAAAACTTATTTGACAAAATCTAACACCCATTCATGACTAAAAAAAAAAAAACAAAACCTGTCAGCAAAGCAGTAGTAGGGAACGTCCTCATCTTGACACAGAACATCTATAAAACATCTATAGCTAACATACATAATTTTAAGAAACCTGATTATCTTTCCTAAGATTGGGAACAAGACAGGGATGTCCCCTGTTAACCCGCCTATTCAACATTCTACTGAAAGTCCTAGCTCAGTAAGACAAGAAAAGGAAATAAAAGATATACAGATTTTGAAGGATTAAATAATACTGACTTTTTACAAATGGCATGATTGTCTATGCAGAATATCCCCCCAAAATGAAAAAAGAAATAAAACCTCTTAGAATTAATAAGCAAGTATAACAAGGTTGCGAGATACAAGATGATTATACAAAAGTCAATTGCTTTCTTACATATCAGCAATGAACAACTGAAATTAAAAACACAATACCCATTATATTGTCACCAAAAAGATATGAAATACTTAGGAATAAATCTAACAAAATATGAATAAGATTTATATGAGGAAACCTACTCTAATGAAAAAAGTCAAAGTTCTAAATAAATAAATATTCCATGTCCATGGATATGAAGACTCAATATTGTTAAGATGTCAGTTCTTCCCAAATTGCTCTAGATTCAACACAAACTCAATCAAAATCCCTGCAAATTACCTTGTGGATATTAACAAACTGATTTTAAAGTTTATATGGAAAGGCAAAGACCCAGAATAGTAACACGAAACTGACATTAAACAAACTTGGAGGACTGACACTACCCAATTTCAAGAATTACCTAAAGCTACAATTATCAAGTGAGTGCGATATTGGTAAAATGATAGACAAATTACCTTCCTCCCAGAGTGGGACATGACTCCTGGGGATAAGCTTCCCTGGCAACAAGGACTTACTACCAAGTGCCAGCTGGCAATACAACTGGAAAAAGACCTCAAATAAAAGGGAGAATAGGTAAAGACAAATGAGTTCATATGGCTAAGAGACTTCAAAGTGAGTCGGGTGGTCATCCCAGAGGTAACACTTATGCACATCCCAGTAGGACCTCATAGGCTTCCAATGTGGATATCACCCCAAAGAGAGGGCCTACTGAGGCCTCTGGAGACACACAAGTCCTGTGGTCAAGGTGGATAGCTCCAGAGTTTGGTGCCTTATCAGTGGGCCCTACTTTGGAATCTGTGCTCCTGAGAGTGACACAGTTGGACTCAAATATGTCCTCCCTGCACATGGTCCACCTGTCCCTTCTATTCAAACCTATATGTGGTGCTGGAGTTTGTAGGTGTACTTCCAGAGACTGGAGTCTTTGGGCTGTCCATGTGCCAGCTGAGCCCGGAATCTTGGTGGAGCTGCAACTCCTACTCTACAGCTCAATGGACTCACCCAGGACACCTGGCGGGGAGATGATGATGGACAATGGCCATACCAGGGAATGGAGAGAGTCTGCAACTGCAGGTAGGATAATCCCATCCATCTTATCCATGGGATATAAGCCCCCTCTCACTTGGAGGAGGGTGGACAACACCATCCCAGACTCCTCAGGATTGGGGGAAGAGCTATGGACTAGAGTGGACTTACTGGTAATCTGTTATAGACATATTGTGATTTAAGCAATGGAAGAAATTACAACATTAATGTGGAGCCAGTGGCCACTGGACACTTTGGGGGTGGGGAGAGGCAGTTATAACACAGGGGCTTTTTCAGGACTTGGGAATTATCCTGAGTGACATTGCAACAACACATATATGTTATATCAGCATATAACAGTAGAACTGTATGGGAGAGAGTGTGGTCTACAATGTAAACTATGGTCCATGCTTAGTGGCAAAGCCCCAGGATCTGTATATCCATTGCAGGTGATGTGCCACACTAATGAAAGATGTTTATGCGGGAGGTTGTGGGAAGTGTGGGGAGTGGGGCATATGGGAATCCCTATAATTTTTGTGTAATATTTATGTAATATAAGTATCTTTTAAAAAATTAAAAAATTATTATTAAAACTTAAAAAATTAAAAAAAAAATAAAATAAATCAATGGAAAAAAATAGAGAGACCAGGAAAAGGCCCACACAGATATAATCAGCTGTTCTTTGATAAAGGAACAAAGTCAATTCTGTGGAGAAGGATAATTTTTCAAATAATGGTGTTGGAATAATTTAGACACTGGTCTTCTACCTTTCACAAAAATTAACTCAATATATACCTTAGATTTAAATATAAAATGGAACACTATAAAACTTCTAGAAGATAACATAGGAGAAAATCTAGGTGATGTAAATTTGTCAATGAATTTTTGGATATAACACCAAAAGCACATTCCATGAAAGAAAAATTGATAACTGGGACATCATAAAAAAAAAATTCTCCTCTCCAAAGGATACTGTCAAGAGAATGCAAAGACAAGCCACAGCCTGGTAGAAAATATTTATAAAACATTTATCTGATAAAGGCTTTGTATCCAAAATACATGGAGAACTCATAAAATGCAAAAATAAGAAAACAAACATTACAAAATGGGTAAATGATCTGGACACCTCACCAAAGAAAATATAGGTGGCAAATAAGCATATGAAATGCCAAACATCATATGTCCATAGGGCATTGCAAACTAAAACAACAAGATACACCCCCCACACTTGTTAGAAATGGCTAAAATCCAAAACACTGAGAACACCAAATTTTGGTGAGGATGTGGAGCAATAGGAACTATCATTCATTGCTGGTGAGAATGTGAAATGGTACATCAACTTTGGAAGACAGTTTGGCAGTTTCTTACAAAGCTAACCACAGTCTTACCATACTGTTCAACAACTGCGCTCCTAGTATTTACCCAAAGCAGTTAAAAATTGATGTCCACACAAAAACCTGCACATGGATGTTTATAGCAGTTTTATTCATAATTGCCAAAAACTGGAAGCCATTAAGATGCCCTTCGATAAGTAAATGGATAAACCAACTCTGGCACATCCATACAATGGAATATTATTCATAGATAAAAAGAAATGAGCTATCAAGACACACATATAAAAAAACATGGTAGAACCATACATTCATATTGCTAAATGAAAAAAGCTAGTCTGAAGAGGCTACTTACTGTATGATTCCGAGTATAAGATATTCTAGAAAAGGCAAAACCATAATGACAGTAAAAAGATGTCATGACATTATACATTTATCAAAACTCATAGAACTGTGCAACACAGAGTGAACTCTAATGTAAACTATGGACTTTAATTAATAATAATGTATCAATATTGGTTTATCAATTGTAACAAATGTACCACATTAATGCAAGATGCTGATAATAGGGGAAATTATGAACAGTGGGGATAAGGGTTACATGGGAAATCTCTGTACTATATGATCAGTTTTGTATAAACCTGAAACTGCTGTAAAGTATAAAGTCTATTACTTCTTTTTAAAAATTAATGAGAAATAATATAGTTGTCAGACAAACAAAAGCTAAGAAAATGCATTACCAGCTGTGACCAGTTGAAATTCTTTTGAGTCCCAGAAGAACAAGATCTTGTTTTAGAACTAATCCATTCCTGTGGGTGTGGGGCACTTTGATTGGACTGTGTCAATGAGGTGTGACCCAGGGTGGGTCTCCACCCTTTGATGGGGTCTTTTATAAACTGAAAGCAGACCTGAGCACTGAAAGCAGAAACAGACAAAGCCGCCATTTTGACCCTGCCATGTAAGAGAGAGGATCACCTGCAAGTTGCAGAAAGACAAAGAAGCCCCGAGAGGCTGAGAGAGGTTCTGGAGCCTGGAGGCTGTGAATGCTCTAAATCAACACAGCACAGAGGCATGGAAAGAGGCCCCTGAGAGGCTAGGCCCACAGAGCTGGGGCAGCTCAAAGCTGAAGGACGCAGCTCTGCCAAGTACTTGATTGCCCACAGCTGAGCTCACAGAGGGCAGCGTTCCAGATGGAGAACCAGCCATTTTGCCTTGCACATGGCAGGAGCCCAGGATCCAACCAGCAACCAACCTTTGGTGAGAAAGTATCTCTGATGATACCTTAATTTGGACATTTTCACAACCTAGGAACTGTAAGCTTTTACCCTAATTAATCCCCATTATAAAAGCCAACACATTTCTGTTATTTTGCATTGGAAGTCTTAAGCAAACTAAAGCACCAGTAGACCTGCACTACAAGAAATAATAAAGGAAATTCTTCAGGCAAAAGAAATATGATGCTAGACAGAAACTTGGATCTACAAAAAAAAGGGGGGGGGGATGGGGAGAAAAAAAGAAAGAAAAATCTCTGGAAATAATTAAAATAAAGGTAAATATGTCAGACTTTTTTTTCTTGTTTTCAATGGCTCTAAAACTGAATGACTATGTAAAATAGAAGTCAACAACCTTTTTCTGTACAGGGTCAAATAGTAAATACTTTAGTCTTTACAGGCCATATGGTCTTTGTGACAACTAGCTACCTCTGCTGTAATGTGAAAACAACCATGGATGATATATAAACAATTGGGCATGGATATGTTACAACCAACTTTATTTAGATAAACAGGTGGCAGCCCAGTTTTGGTCATTGGACTTTAGTTTGCAAGCCCTGGTCTAAAGGAAAAATAATGGCAAAGCATTGTGGATATATAGCATATGTAAAATAAAATGTAGGACAACAATAGTACAAAAGGCAGAAGAAAAGAACTAGGAGTACACTCTTGTTAGGTTCTTAGACTTTACTTGAAGAGGTATAATATTATCTGAAGTAAGACTGGGTTAATTGAAAATGTTTATTGTAAATCCTAGGGTTTTTCTTTATTTGGTGTCTCTTAGAAATCAAATCAGTGGTGCTTGGCAAGTTAGGGTTGTAGGTGTGATTGTGGAGAGGGAAATTTAACATTTGAGGAAATTTCAATGGCTTTTTGTGCATAGTCAACAACAATAAATACATGACATATTTAATGTAAATTCAAGTACTTGACTAGTGATTTGAAAAGAAGTGACTCACTGTTCTTTATTTCCAGTTTTTGCTCAGTGGATTTTTCCCAACGGCTAAAATGCTTTGGGAGATTCACTGGATATTCCAAGGATAAAGAAATAGAGTCCTGCTTTATTAAAAAAATAAAACATGACAAAGTGTTCTATATCAGTTTTATGGGTCATGCCCTTTAAGTGTTAACTAATGGACATATGTTTTATTGATTTAAATACCCAGCAAATCAATAAAAAATGTTGATTACTTTTTCCTGATACCAGTTCTTTGTTTCTGTGTTTGGGATAATGTATTTTAAAAAGAATAAAAATTATAAAGTATCAGAAACCTCTAAACATAGGCATAATCTGTGATTCAGTGCTGTACAAAAATCATTTGTTTAATAAAAAAATTTATTTCGCAAAATTAAAACAAAGGAAAATATTCCTACTCTTGCGTTAACTCCCACTGTGACTAGACTTTTCCTAAACATCTGGAAGAACTCAAATGCACATGAAACATTGACATTGATGCTCTCTGGCCCTTGGGATCTCTGACAATGGTGAATGATAAATCTTCAGATAAATGAGCCTTGGCATTTGTACTGCAGGCAGTCTTGTTTGTCATGCACACAGTCTCTTGTCCCTCAAAAAAGAGCAACAAGGCAAATGAATTAGGATATTTTTTCCAGTTTAGCTAATGTTTCTGAAAAGCATTTCTTGGATAGGGACATGGAGTAAAACTGATACCAGAAGATAAAGTTCAATGCAATATCATCGTTGCCAGATAAGGTCAAGTGCTCACAAACATGGTTCTCTGATAGATACCCAAGGCTTTTCTACACCCTTAGAACTCATACACAAGGGAGCTTAATTAGCATGCCTGGGCTGTAGATTTCTTAATCACCATGATTCACAGGTTAAATTAAAATTAACAATACTCCACAATTGCTCAGCCATCAAAAGAACACAGCTGTAACCAACAACAGCAACAAAAGAGGAATTAAAAAAAACAAGTCAAAAGAACGGAAATGGATGGCTTGGGGATGCATTGCACATGTTTTTGGGTTTTCATCTTCCGGTCTCCACCCAAAACCCTTCCTTTTGCTTTTCATTAGTGGGTTCATGGATATTTTCTTCTTTTTGTTAGTATTTTGCATCTGCAGCTGTATCTTCCTTTTAGAGGAGGCCACAAAAGGAGATTCTGGAAATTTACTAAACACTCAGAGTGAACATTAACTGGCCCTCAGCATTTCTTTACCAAAATTAAGCCAAAGAAAGAACCAGCGCTAACATCTATTTTTTTTTATTTTATTAGAATTAAGATAGTGAAATATGATCATTACATTAACTTAAATTATTACTAAATTTGGAAATGAGACAAAAGATAAATGCAGACAGATTAGCCCCGGAGGGCTTAAATAGTATTCTGGGTTCTGGTATATTAGTTGTGGCAGTTTGATATTATTTATGAATTCCAAAAAGAGATATTGATTATGTTTGCAAACTGGTCTGTTCCACTGGGCTTGATACCCTTTGATTATATTAGATTTAGCTGAGATGCCTTTGATTAAATTATGTTAAGATCGGGGCTTTTATTCAACCAAGTCATTAGGACATGCAGGGTTGAGTCCCTACCACCTTGGTGGGCTATATAAAAGACACTCATTCAAGGACAACTAGAAACAGATACTTGGGAAAAGAGGACAGGAGCTCCACAGACGTGGAAGAGGATCCTGTGGCCCCAGGAAGAGAGGTGAGCCATTTGCCTAATAGTTTACAGCTGACCTTGTGACAGGACCAGAGCAGATGAACCTGGAAAGAAATGAGCCCTCCAGCCTACAGCTGAGATCGGGAAGAATCTGGGACCATGGAGCCTTAAGAGGAAAGAGAAAGGCTGAACTCTCGCAGTCACCACCCACCATCTTGTTTCAACACGTGGCAAGAGACTTTGGTGAGAAACTAACCTTGAGGTGAACTCTTTAGGGCCTTGTAATTGTAAGCTTCTATCCCAAGTAAATACCCTTTATAAAAGCCAATCGATTTCTGGTACTTTGCATCAGCACCCCTTTGGCTGACTTATACAATCAATATTATAAGTTGTGGAGTAATATCTAATCCCTTTCGGTCAGATAATTTTATGAGACTCTAATGAAAAACAGTGAACTCGTTCCTCAAATAGATTCACTTTGCATATTAACACTGAATTTTATTGTATAATTTCAGGAGGTTTATGATCCCACTAATGCCAGTTTGCAGACCAGTTAGGACTATGTGGCCAAAACAATGTATCTTCTAGTTAAATGACACAAACTATTAGGAAAAATAGCTGAATATTTTAGCAAAACAGTTTCTACTAAAGAAAAGTTAGCACATCAGGCCTGAGTCCTCCAGTCCTCCAGTTTTGTTTTCCACAGCTCATTCTTCCCACATAAGTAAAATGAAAGCTTTTTACTCACATTCCCCTCTTCCTAGAGACTAGCATGGGGCTAGTTGAGAAGAGAGTTTTCATAGAGTGGAATAGGCAAACTCAGGGGATTTCAGGAGACAAACCTGGCACAAATTCATCCTTCCTTCTGAATCATGAAAGAAGTAACCTAATTCTTTGCTCAACTCAAGTCATTCCAATGCAAGCCATTGATATTGTTCTGGGCCTTTTTACTCAAGCCTAGACAAGGTTAGGAATCGTGATTTTCTTTATCTTACCTTAAGCTCTACCATGAGAAAATATGGAGAGCTTAGTAATCACCAGCACCTGAACCTAATAATAATGGCTTTAAAAGCTATGAAACCATTGCAGTGCAAGATAGAAGGAAAAGTCTGTTTTTATTAAAATTACATCTTTTCAATAGGAAAAAAGTACTTCTAGCATATGAAATGGGAATATAAAATAAGACAGAAAAATCTGATTTTAATTATGCTTAATTAAAATCTGTACATTTGGGACTATGACAGAGCAACGAATATTTAGTTTCAATTACTTTTTGCTGAATACTGGAAGGAGGGAATGTAGCTTTTACAATATGAAATTAAATCATTCAAGAAAGGTTGCACTGAAGGAAATTTCATATTTTAAAACTTTTGGAAAAATGCATATTTATGCAATAAAATTTCTGAAGCTTTTATTTAGGAAGTGATTTCAAAACCAAATGTCAGAGGTTAGGGGGATGAATTTGGGAGGAACTTGCTCTCTCCAAAAACTGTTTATGAAGCATCATCTATGGACAGTGCATATTTTCTCTACACCAAAAGCTTAACTCAAAACAAAGATTATTAATAGAAAAGAAGGAGATGGAAGGAAAAGGACAGGAGGAGAAGAAAGAGAACCAGGAAAACATGTTCAGAATTTATTACTTGCCTCACTACAAAGAATATCACTGGAATTAATAACATGAGACTCTGGGGAAGGTACTAAGTCTTAAAGGTTCAAATTCATCATTTGCAAAATGGGTACAAGAGTTCCTACTCAGTGGATTTATCATAGATAATGGTATAATGTATATTAGACATCTTGAACAATGCTGGGCACATAGTATTTACTCAGTAAAATGTGACTGAATATCCTCAACTCCTCTATTACAGTGTGTTTAAAGGTAGATTCACTGTTTTCTTTCCTACATTAAATAACCTATCCTTTTTCTCCCCTTTCTATTCTACCGGCCTAATATTTCTCAGAAGTGTAAAATTTTCGCTTCTCACCATCTCACTAATTAGGGCTGTAGTACTTCACATTGTAGTTTTTGTAAAGACTCCTTAATCAATGTTTTTTTTTTCCACTGAGTCCTTGCAAATGTGAGCAGAGACAAGTAACAAAGTACCCTGAATGCTATGGTACCTCAGCACAAGACTGTGGCCTCATGGGGGTTTCCTTATGAGAACTAACAGGAGAAAAAAGGCCTGAGCTTGGTTCACAGATGACTTGGCTGTGCAAGTGCAAAATGGGATGCTGTCATTTCTTGCCCCACTCAGGGCTTGCCTGAAGGTTAGTGGTGAAGGAAATTCTTTCTAGTGGGCAGAGCTCCAAGCAAACTTAGTTGTTCATATTGTTTAGAGGAAGAAATAACCTCAGGTAAGGATATATACAACTCCTGGGCAGCAGCAGGTTGTCTTGTCCACATGTACAGAAGCCTAGTTGTGGCAAGATTGGAATATGGTAAAGAAGGAAATTTGGGATCAAGGCAAGTTTATGGACCTACTGGAGGGGTATAAAAGGTTTGGAGGATTGTTCTATTTCACTTTAAAGCCTACCAGAGAGCATAGGAAACACTCAACAACCAAGGAGAGAGTATGATTTATCTTATGGATGCCACCCAACCTCCCCTCAGCCATCCAGTGCTTGCTTAAAGGACATAGAAGCATAGTGGCAGGAATGAAGTTTATTCAAGGGCCCAAAGCCTCTTTTCGTAAGGCTAATCTAGCTATTGCATTGGCTGAATGCCCAGGCCTGCAACAGCAGAGACCTACATAGTACCATTCCTCTAGAAGACCAGTGCTGCTTCTCAGGGACAGTTAATTACACAGAACCCCTTTCACTCTAATCCTGAAACAGATAAATATGGGTGCAGGAAATGGACTTGCATTCCCTGCTTCTGCCAGCACCACTCTTCAAAGGCTTACAGAGAATTTTATTTGTCCATATGGAATCCCACATACCATCACCTCAGACCAAGGATTCCATTTTAAAGTGAAGGCAGTGGGATAATGGACTTCAGTAATCTTGCCATAGAACACATGACCCAGAAATTTCCAGCCTGATAGAATGCTTGGATAGTCAAGGTGCCGGCTCAACGACAATATTTTAGTAGTTGGGAACTGTCTTCTATGGTGCCAATTGCCAATACACAGTGTTGTGTCCCAAGTAGTCAGAATACACTGTCTGGAAACTAAGGAGTGGAGGTAGGATTTTCTCTCTCACCTTAACTCCAAATGAAACAATTGCAGAATTTTAGAGTTTTTGTACTATTACTTCCTGCAGCTCTAGACTCTTCTTGATTAGAGATCCTGGTCCTTGTGGTGGGTAATCATATTTCCTAGCTACAGTGGTAAAAACAGCATGGTACAGGCATAAAGATGGACATATAGACCAATGGAACCGAATTTATAGTTCAGAAACAGACCCTCACATCTCTTGTCAATTGTTTTTTACAAGGCTGTCAAGCTCACTCAGCAGGGGCAGAAAAGTCTATTCAACAAATGGTGCTGTGAGAACTGTATATCCATATCCAAAAGAAAGAAAGAGGACCCCTATCTCACACATTATATTAAAATTATTTCAAAATGGATCAAAGACCTAAATATAAAAACTAGAACCATAAAACTCCTAGAAGAAGATGTAGGGAAACATCTTCAAAGTTGGTAGTTTCTTAAACCTTACACCGAAAGCACGAGCAATGAAAGAAAAAGCAGCTGCATTATCAGAAGGCAGGCAACAACATCATGATATGTTGAGAAAGAGGGAAGAGGCAGGAGGGGCACCACCACCACCACCCACCTACCTCTGGTTACCTCATGTCTCATGGTCAGTGACCAGAGGCCAATCGTCTCTGGTCAGCATGACCTGCAGAGCTCGTGGACAGCAGCCAGAAGCCAATCACCACTGGACAGCAACCCCCACCACCTAAGAGAATCAAATCACCCAATAGAGTTCCCCTGCCTTGTCTCAAATATGTCAATCAGTGCAGACCCTGGAGCCCTATACCCCATAAAGCAGGGAACCCCAGGGCAGAAAGTGCATGTCTCTACCTTGAGCACACCCACACCTATGTCTCAGGTATGTACTTATCTTTCCTTTGATTTACCACCCCCTCCCAATAAATTCTCTACTTACCTGATTAATCTGTGGCTTATTCTTGAATTCTTTCTCGCAACAAAGCCAAGACACTGACTCTGATAACATATTTATGGTGAGCCAGCAAGGAGGGAGAGAATCTCTGGCAATCCTCTCCTCCATCTGATGATACTGGTGAGTTTTTGGCTTCTAATCAAAGACTGCCTATGTACTTGTCCTTGTGTGTCTGTATATATATATATATGGCTATCTCTCTCTCTCTTTGCCATTCCAAAGAGGTCTCCAGCCCTGCTCCCAAAGGACATGATCTTGGTTTACCCAAGAGTCCTCCAGCTCCCTCTTTGGAGGTGGTAGGGGCTAGCCCCAATACTGTTCAGATCCACGGAGGCTCTGGGGGGCAGGTGACAGGTGACATAGTCCTTAAAATTTGATGGAGGACATTCCCCAAGTCAAGTAGGAGTCCAACGGAAGCATGGGAGTCCAGGAGGTCCATCTCATCCTAAACTGCTTTCTAATTCTGCTCACCTACACTGCCCAGGAAGTCATGAAGTCAATCTGAGGCCACTTCCTTAACTGCCCCTCCAATTTTGGGTCCCATTTCTCTTAGTATAACTTATGTCTTGATTATCTTAAGGATCTAGTCTTTTGTGGAAAGGGGTCTATAGGAAAGTTGTGTTCCCTTATGGGTCAGGTACCTAACCTCCAATCTCTAGCTATCTGGACAATGACCAAACTTTTACCTCTGGAGAGAGTAGATTAAAAAACTGCCGGGAAGCCCCACCCCCTCGCTTTTGGGGAAATGTCTTGGCTTGTGGGCTTCACTCTGGAAGTCAACGCCTGGCATCTCCCAAGCCTCAGGGTGCCACAGGGATGCCTGGTGGTACAGGCTAGCCCCAAACATCTCCCAAGACCTAAGTGACTTGGGAGCTTTAATTTGACGGCAGTAGAGCCTCTGTGTTCTTCTATGTTCTCGGGATGCTGGGAACCAGAGTGGGTCCAAATGTCTTCCAGGACCTAAGCAACCTGGGGACTTCCGCTCGGAGGGATCCAAGTATCTCCCAAGACCTAAGCAACCTAGGATTTCAGCTTAGAGAGCTCCAAATGTCTCCCAGGACCTAAGTGACCTGGGGGCTTCAGGTTTGGAGGGCAAGAGTTTAGTCTGCCTGGAGTCTGGGATGCCAGATTGGCTGACAAGCTCTTCATTTTTCCCTAGAACAATGGATGCAGGCTCTGGCATTCCAGCAGACTCCTCCTTGAGGTGTCTTCTCTGGAATTAGAACCTGCCTACTGATAGTCTAAAAGGAAATTTTAAAAGCTGATCCTTTCCTGTCACACCACATGACTGCAGTACAAATTAAAGGATGGCCATGGGACTCTGGATTCCAATTAAACTTGTATAAGAGAGAAGGAGGGGACAGGCAGATCTGAGGGCCAAAAACCATGTGGCCACATGTCTCCTAAAATGCACGACTAAACCTGTCAATTATAATAAACTCAGGGAAATTAATCAGAGGCAGGAAGAAAGATCCTAAACTCTAGAAAAGGACAGATCCTCCTAGGAACTCACTTTATTAGCCAGTCTGCCTCAGAAGTCCATAAGAAGCTGCAAAAACTTTCCCTGGGTCCCCAAACTCCCATTAACTCCTTTTTAAAAATAGCCTTCGCAGTTTTCAACCATCGAAACCATGTCACCAAGAGAAAGCAGGTAAGAAAGGGCAAGCAAAAAGCCTGGAGATAAGCTTACCTTTTAGCTGCCACCATTGAAGGGACCCTGTCACCTCAGGGCCACCTGAAATTCAGGCTTTCATGTCAGCAGGAACCTACTTAAAGTGCATTGGGGTGGGCCCCCAGCTCCAAACTGCCTTATTGCTGGGATCCACCAGGGCCTTGCCCCAGGGTTGGATGACAGGGGCCTAGGCCAGGAATGGCTCCCTGGACAGCACTGTGAACCATCACCCTGGAGAAGCCTTGGGTGACCTTGACATGGCAGGTAAGATCGTTCTTAATTAACGTAGGAGCCACTTACTTGGTCCTGACCTGACACTCTAGACCTCTCTCATCTCAGTAGTGCCTGATAAGGGGAATGAATGTGGAATCAAGATCTAGGCTGTTTACTGAACCTCTCCCCTGTAGAATAATAAGTGTCACCTCAGGGAAGAAGTTGTTAAAGGCCTCTGGCCGACAATTAAAAGGTTTCTGGAAAATAGCCTCCCAGTTCCTTGCCAATCCCCTTGTAACAACCCCAATCCATCCAGGGAAAAAGCCCACAGGATTTTAACCCTTGTAAGAGATAGCTAACAAAAATGCAGCTCCAACTCATGTCTCACTGGGGGCAAGGCTTCCTGAGTCTCCCAGCTCTGTGCTTAGCAGTTGCCCACAGGTTTTCCTGGAGGAGTGTAGCTGGAAGTTCCAGCATGAGGTCTCTATCACTGATGGATGCTTCATGGAGGTGATTCAAAAGTCAGGTCTTCCCCATGCTAAGTAAGTGTGTAAAATTCTTTATTCAGTTCTAATCTGTATTTACTTTAACTTTGTCTGCTCATGCTTAAAAGCTCATAAATTAAATTTGGAGTTTGCCTATTATAAATTGAATAACGGTGAAAGGGAACCTAAAAATGAGTCTTTAAATTTCAATTCTATCTTGCAATTGGATTTAATGTATAAAAGAAACCACATGGAATTACTTCAACTGCTGGAAAAGTGGGAAAACTTACCAACATTACTGTTACTAATAAACAAAAGTGCCCAGTTTATTTTTAAGTAAAAATATACTAGAAACTATAATTAAGAGTGAAGACAAAATCATTATATAGATGCCTTTATACTAGAAAGCAGCAAAAGGGTAATATCTAAAATTGTTATAACTGGGTGGATTTATCCTAAACCAACTATTGTAATAGTAATTCTAAATTAAACTTACATTTGTTTATGGTTATTTCTTGAGCATACATCTCAGGGTAGGCCTATTAGAATTTATACTGTTTGGGATAAGCTGCGCATCCTGGGCATACATGTCCATTGTACCTCAAAAGAGTTGGGAGATTTTCAGCCATTATTTTCTCCCACATTCCTTCTGCCCCCTTTCCCTTCTTTTCTCCCTCTGGGATGTCTATAATGCAAATGTTTGTGTGTTTCATGTTGTCATTTCAATTCCCCGTGTCCCTGCTGAATTTTTTCTTTTTATCTATCTGTTCTGCTATCTGTCTGATTTCAGATGTACTATCTTTGATGTCACTAATTCTTCCCTCCGCCTGTTTAAATCTGCTGTTATGTGCTTCCAGGGTATTTTTCATTTCTTACAGTCTGCCATTCATCACCATCAGATCTATTATCTTTTTATGTATGTTTACAATTTCTTCAGTATGTTCTCCCAGTGTTTTCTTAATATCCTTTATCTCTTCCTTCACTTCATTAAGTTGATTCATGGTTTTTTTTTGGACATCCTTGATTAGTTGTTGCACATTCTGCATCTCCTCCTGTTTTTTAGTTTGTTCTTTAGACTGGGCCATGTCTTCCTATTTCTTCATATGGCTTGTAATTTTTGTTGGTATCTAGCATCTGTTTATCTTGATGTGCTTATTCAGATGGTTAGCTTCTCTTTCTGCTATAGGGTTTTATGGTGTGTTTTTGTTTGTGGTAAGTTTCTTTTTTGTCACTTGGCTCCTCTTATTCTATATCCTTGTAGTTGTCTGTGTTCCCTTGAAAAAAGTATTAAGATCATAGAAAAGGAAAGAGAGAAGAAGAGAAAAAGAATAATAGTAATAACTTTTTTAAAAAAAGATAGAAAAAAGAGCCAAACAAGAGCCAAGAAAATAAATAAGTAATAAGAGTGAAAGATCATTAAAAATACAAAGGAATAATTTTAAAAAGTGGAATAAAAATAGAATAAAATAAAAGACTGGAAAGATGAGAAGAGAAGAAGAAAAATAAATAAATGAGGACCAAACAAAAAGGAGTAGAATGAAAGCAAAGCAACAGAAGAGGAAAAAAGAAAGAAAGAAAAGAAATTTTAAAAACTAAGGAGAAAAAATAAGGAAAAGGAAAAAAAATGAAATAAAGAAAGAGAAAAGACAACAAACAAACAAACAAAAAAAAACAAAAAAACAGCCCAGAAAAAATGGGCTTCCCTCTTAGGTCCCTAGGGAACTGTCTCAGGCTGCCAGTATCAATCAATCACCCTGAAGCCTGCCCTCCACAAGTAAGGTACCCAGTTTTAGCAAATAAAATAAAGAATTTTTTTAAAAAGGTAAGAAATAAAAAAACAACAGGTCAAAAAACCTAAAACAAAAAAAATCTTAGTCTATAAGTTCTCTGTCATAAGATGCTGGTTGGGTGCCTGACATTCCAGTAAATCACTCTCTGGAATCCTTCTCTTAGGAGGCACTGGGAATTCAACCCAGTGGATCACTCTCTGGATCACTTCTCTAACAAGGCACTGGGAATTAAACCAAGGACCTCATATATGTGAAGCAGGTGTTCCTACACTGAGCTACACCCACTTCACAGGTCAGGCAGTCTTCTGGAAGCTTATCTGGTCCCTGCCCCCTTTCCCTCAGGCAAGTCAACCTTCCAAGAGTTTGATGGCTATCTCTCCCTGTTTCCTTCTCTCCAGGGCTGGTTTTGGGCCTGTCTTCACCTAGTTCCTCACTGACCTAGTTCCTCTGTCTCCCAGGGCGACTGAATGTGACAGTCTGCCTGATCAGATCCCCTCTTCCTTCTCCCTGGGGCTGATTCAGTGCTCACTGGGGTCTTTTTGGAGATTCAAAGGGAGCTTAGCTGGCCAGACTCACTGAAAGGAAGCCACTCCCTGCCCTCCACCTGAACCATCTTCCTCACAGGGAGGAGAATGTTCTTTTCCACTCAGTTGGCTGCAATGAACCAGGAGTTTTACCAAGGCAATTCAGTTTGAGGGTGGGGTATATGTGCCATTCCCAGCCACAAAGGTAAGAAATTCACTTTTCATTTGGTCTCTTTGTCTCTCTGTCCCTCTCCCTCCTGGATGATGTACAGCACTCTCCTGGTCTACACATCCCCAAAGCAGCTCCCTCAGATAGCTTTTTGCCCTTTCCCCATTGTATTTGTGAGAGTTGAGTCCTGCCTACCTACTTTGACTGCCACCTTCCCTGAAGTCCTGTTTATGGTTATTTCAAGTCAAGCCTCAACCTACTATACGCTTACTACTGTAATGGTAATATCAAATTAACAAATAAAAACCCTTAAAAGAGCTCTGTTGAAGTTGCTAAAAGTTAAATAAGTACGTATATATATATATATATAAATATTCCTCAAGCCCAAATTAAACAAGCTAAAAAGGATTTTAAAAGTCATGTAGAAATCTGAATATAGAAACTATTAGGAAAGGGAAAAAAAGTTTTTCCTAAGCTCCCTAACATACCCAGCCCCCCAGGGCCTCCTTCTCTTTGCAGGAGCTATGGGAGAAGAGCTAGATGTGACAAGATAGGAAAATGCAAGTTTAGTTGGGCTGGTTGTGACAAGATAGGGAAATGCAAGATTAGCTTAAAACTCCTATCTACTGTACTGGGAAATTAAGAATCATAGTTTGTCCCGCAGTCCCCCAATTCAAACAGCCTTAAAATAAAAGTAACTAATAATCCAATTGTAAAATTTCAGTAAAGAGAAAAGTTCTTTGAAAGCTCTGAAACTAAAACTTAGCAATCAGTATGCTTTCAAAAGTATTCACAATTTTAAAACTTTAAATTGCTGGCAACCTTGTAAGCCTGCAAATCAACAAAGGCTTAGTCCTGATAGTGACCAGCCTCCCCAGCCAACTTGCCTCCAGAAAACTGTTTCATAATGTATCCTCGTGAATGTTTCATAATAGATATTGCTAAAATAAAAATAGTTAACTAAAGAAAGCATATATTTCTGAAAAACATTCCCTATGAGCTACCAATGTTTTAGTATTGCATGCTACCAGGTATCCAAAATTTTAAAAAGTCATGCGTGGATAAAACCAAATTAAATCTTTACTCTGACAATATTTTTGAGGGTGATTATATGTTGTAAGAGGTTTGCTTGGAGGCACTTTCCATTTTGGTAGCTTGAGTATATAAAATGTGTGGGGTTTTTTCCCTTTATATTAAGAAAAAATGACAGTAGTTTTGTCCTAAGATAAAACAATTGTTTATTAAGAAAGAGAAAAATGCGGAACAAAACCTGAATGAATATAGAATGTGGAAAAGGTCCATGAAAAAAAAAAATTCTTGTGGTCAAAACTGGGTACCAAAAACCTCCTCAAAAGTCTTCTTCTTCCTCCCTTATGCCCCCAAATCCCCCAGAAATCTCAACTTTGATCCAGCTGATCAGGCTCTTCCGACATCTCCTCCATATATACCTCCCACGTCGCCTCCACCCCCACCCACCTCGCAGTCACCGCCTTGCGCCCCAACTTTCTCCCCTCCTCATAACCTGCTCTCGAGGACTACCCCTTCCTCATCACTGCCCTCCACCTCTGTCTCTGATCCCAATTCCCCACCTCCCAACTCTACACAGATGCCAGCTCCTCTCTTACCCCTCCGGGAAGTAGCGGGGCCTGAAGGAATAGTTAGAGTACCCGTCCCTTTTTCACTTTCAGATTTAAGTCAGACAGAAAACCGACTAGGTTCATTCTCTGAAAACCCTGCCACATACATTAAGGAATTCCAGCACCTCACCCACTGCTATGACCTCACCTATCAGGATACATACCCTCAACTACCCCAGAGGAAAAAAGCCGTATCTGGGCTGCTGCTACCACTTTCTCAGACCCTGTGCATACCCAAGATGCTAATAGACACCTGGAAGGGCCCTCCGAAGTTCTAACCACTAACCCTCCTTGAGATTGCCAGCCGGGTTCCCCAGACCTTCACCACATGACCCACTTTTTAACCTGCATTATGATAAATTATGATAAAATTAAAGAAATTTCACAGAAGCCTGATGAAAACCCAGCTGCCTTCATGAATAGATTGACCGTGTCTCTCCTTAAATACTCCAATTTAGATGCTGAGTCAGACCCTGGTCAATTGTACCTACACACCCACTTTATCAAGCAATCTTATCCAGATATTAGAAAGAAGTTACAAGTTAGAGGATGACCCTCAAAATCCTCAGAAAGACCTGATTAAAGCAGCATTCAAGGTCTTTAACAATAGAGAAGAAGAAGCCAAATTAGAAAAACATAAACAAGATCAGGTTAAATCCTCCCTCCTGGCTGCTGCCCTCAGGTTTGACTCTTGAAAACCTAATCTCTCTCCTTCTTTGTGGATGCCTCCTGGATCCTGTTTTAAGTGTGGAAAGGATGTGCATTGGTCACATTTCTGTGCTGATCCCAGGCCCCCACCAAGGCCTTGCCCAGTGTGTCATTGCAAGGGTCATTGGAAGTCAGACTGTCCTGAAAACCCTGTTTCCAGGAAAGCTCCTCCAGCACACCCTAGAGACCCAGAGCCAGGATCCTCCTTTCCAGACCTACCTGAATTAATGCAAGATGACTGACGGGTCCCTGGTTTGAGACGGCATCACATTTCTATCAACTTCAGTCCTCTGGAAAAGTTGAGCATATGAATGGGATCCTAAAACAACACTTAACCAAATTAACAATGCAGTTTGCACCTGGTTCTACCACCTTATGCAGACAGCAAACTACAAGACCCTGAGGCTCAAGATAAGGACACTCTCTGGGGGACCTATGATTAAAGCTCAGGAAGGACAGAGGCGACAACACGCCAAATACAGGGGGTATTGCCCCTTTTAACATTTCAGGTTCCTCTTAATTCTTTACCCTTTCCTTGCGTGCCTTGTCTACAAAATTCACCTAAGCCTGGCAGCATCAACACATATGGCATTCAGAGCCAACACTTTTTGTCGTATTCTATCCTCACACTTAGCCGACTTTGTTGTCCCTTGCATACTCTCGCTCAAGCTGCCATCATTCAGGACCTGTGGTTACAAGAAGATTTTTCTGACTTTTACCCCAAAGAAATCGTCGTCTTCTCCTTTGCCAACCTCTTCCTTTTCTTTACTGACTAAAGTCTCCCTACAGTGGACATCCTATATTTTACCCTCCCACTCTTCTTTGTACTAACCTCTCAAAAAAATCCCTTATTAGCCCCTTTTACAGACACTGTCCAAACCATAGCAATCGCAATTAACCATTCTGATTGTTGGATATGCCCTGAGCATACCCACGCTTAAACTATATCCTTACTCTCCTTTCAGTTATGGAAATCAATCATGGTTATCCTCATTTCCTTCTTACTTCTCCTCACCCCTAAAATCAATCATTTTACCCATTATAGCACCATTATTGATAGTATTGCTGCTTCTCCTTTTTGGTCTTTGTATCTTACAGCTTCTCATCTGATTCATACACCAAATTGTACATTCAACAACTCAGGAATACATGGATGGCATCTTTTTGCTGCGAGAACAACAATACCAACCTCTGTGGGACCAGAAGCCAAAATCCACCAGGCAGGATGGAAGGGAATCCCTCTCCATCCCCTGACAGCAGGAAGTAGGCAGATTGAGTCAACATCCCAAATCCCCTCACCCTCCTGTTCTGCCCAGTACTCCCATTAATCAGGTTCTTTATCATATACAGATATAATCAAAGAGTTAGGAATGTTAGAGATTCCCCTTTACAAGGTTTGCAATGATTACACAGGTCATAAGACCAGGACTCAATTCCTCCATGACATAAATTGAAGAAAGGCAGCCTCCAACCATAACCGATTGAGCAAGCCTATGGGCTAGAAGGCAACGCCTCCCCTCCCAAGAATGAACAAAGGAGCCTTATAGCAGTGGAGCAGATAAGAGCCCTCACCCCTTCTGGATGCAGGCACCACCAACCCCTCCCACTTTCCAAGAATACCCTACATCCTAGCCCACTACCCCCTAGCGATTTGGCCCCAGACTGTACTCGGTTTCCCTGCATATTGATGTACTGTATAAAGTCATATCCTCCACCTTCCAGGGGCTGGCTGAAGTCTATTTTTCACACCCCCTCAATTGGGAGAGCTTCTCAATAAACTTCCTGCTTGCAATCATCAGTCTCTGCATCCCAGTGAGCACCGCTTTTCTCCAACAATTTGATAGGTCTATTTATAAAGTTCTAAAAGAATTAGTGTCAAACAGTATATTGATACAAAACTAAAATTTGGTTCTCTGTTAAAGTAACAAAGTTTCTTAAATCATTCATCTGTTTTAGTGGAATGTTATAATGAAATTTTCTCCTGAATAATCAGTATACAAAGCAAAGAGTCTGTTTTATCAAAATAGCTTCTTGTACTTTATTTATTTTTTAAATTATATACCCCCCCCCTTCTGCTTGTTCTTGTTGTGTTGATTTTTGCCTTCTGTGTCTGTTTGTCTCCGCCTCCCCCCATTGCGGCGACCCACCGAGTCAGCTCACCTCATGGCGGCCTTGCCTGCTCACGGGCGGCTTGCCCTGCCCATGTGGCTTTGCCCTGCCATGGTGGCTTGCCTTCTCAAGGCGGTCTGCCCGCTCAAGGAGGCCCTGGGAACCGAACCCAGGGCCACCCATGTGGTAAACCGGCACCCTACCAATTTAGCTACAGCCAATGA